>JAULBY010079092.1:0-30956 GCA_032358315.1 Ophiocytium majus
CGCGCGACGGCTGTCGTTCCAGACGACGGCAGGCAGCAGAAGCACACGCGACGCCGTCACGACGGCAGCCCGGCGTAGGCGTTCGCGACGGTTTCCGTCGCAAGCCGTCGTAACCCGTCGCCGTCGTCTAGGGTGTGAAACGGTTTTTGGTGTTTGAAAGTGAAAGCGGGTGTGGCACAATTCCACCACCACCCCCTGGTAGGGTGAGCCTCTGAACACCCTTGAGCGGCGGCAACACGTTGTTGATCAACAGCAGGACTGACCCGCCAGCAAAGCTCAACTTGCCGCCGCAGGCGACCAGCGGCCATGTCGGGCAAGGCTGGCGTCAAGGGCAAGTACATAGCAGCGGGGGTAGTCGGCTGCCTCATCGGTGAGCTCGCTGTTGGTGAAGCCTGGCCACGCCTTTGCCCGCTTGCCCAGCTCAAGCTAATTTCACCACCTGCAGAGTGTGCCACCGACAGAGGCAGCAGCTGGGCTCACAGCAGCAACCTGCTGTGGCGTCGAAGGGCGCCCCGAGCTGGGTGTAGGCCACCCCACTCTCCTTTCCTCATTGCCGACCTCGCAGCGCCCAGGCTGTGTGGGAGGCCGGTGGCGGCGCTTATACAACGTAGCAATGTCAGAAACAGTGGCGCACCGGCGTCGTAACTCGTTTACGTACAAGTTACCCTAAAACCTGCCGCTTGCTTGCCCTGCTGTATGGAGCAGTCGCCGGCGCGGCGGTGGGCATCTACTTTGGGGTCCGGGGCAAGGGCTCCGGATCCACGGCAGATGACGGAAACCTCAAGGGCTCGGGCACCAGCGCCGCGATGGAGGCACAGTGCGGTGCTTTGGAGGTTTACTCTAGCGCGGACAGCAACGAACTTGACGGTGAGGCGCCATGGGCCATGCCGTGTATATGGTCATATGAACTCATGGGTTGCTATCATGTGAGCAACTGCCAGACAGGAGTAGCTGAAGTACTCGAAGCAGCAGCATCATGCATCCTAACACATGTTCAGCACACTGTCTGGCATTAGCTGCAGTGTCGCCACCAGGATGCCGAGACTGGCCACGCACTGTGCGAGTGGCGTCCAGCGCAGCAGCAGCAGCAGTAGAGCAGCCTCACTCGCAGTGGGACATGTCGATATGGCTGCGGTGGCAATAGCAGCGGTGGCAGTTATAGATAGCACACTACGCAGTGTAGCACTTACAAATATGCCTGGGTTGCGGCTGTCCATGCTGTTTGTGCGGGTGTGCAGGTACCTTCAAGCACTTTGCATACGGCCCCAGCAGCGCCGCCTGCTGCAAAGACAACTATGAGTGCCCATTTGCATACGTTACCTCGTACAGCTGCAACAATGGAGAGGAGACTGTGTACGAGCTGCAGTGCTGCAACAAGACACCCTCGGGCACGGACATGTCTAGGTGAGGCACTCTGCACAAGGCCGCATCTGCTACTGGTAGTGATCAGGTAGGGTTTCGATGAAACATACACGCATGTATATGTATCCATATATACTTCTGAAGTATATTATTCTACTACTGGTAGTACGTAGATTACAGCGCATGCCGATGCCCATATACGCTGTAATATATGCTGTCATGCACAGCATGTTACCTCCATTGCTTGTTTGCCGCCTGGACTGCACCCCGTGCCCGCCGTCGTGCTCCATAGCACACGTCAGTTTGAGGCCTCTGGGTAAGGTTCATGTACACTTGTGAAGTATCTTCACGTGCAAATGGCAGATTTCAGCACTCACAGACGCCCAATAGTGAATGTGTGCACGCGGTGACGTAGCGGCCGCGTGTGGCGCCCATGGGGGGAGATGTGTTATACCTGGTGGCCCACTGGCAGCCGCAGACGGCAGTGTTGCAGCTGCGGGCTGCTGCCACAAGAAACGTGTGTGTTTGCGTGAGCGCCTCTCTGCTTGTGCCCCACTCAGTGGCACTTGACAGTGCCGCTGCCGCAGCTAGTGGCAGTGCCGCCGTACTACCAGTGTGCGGCGGTGGTGACTGTAGCAGCAGCAGCAGTGCCGCTGCGTTGCACTTCCCAGCCGGCAGCAATAGGGGAGGTGCCTAGCACGTGGGCTGGGTGCCCTGTGTGCTGCTGCCATGCTCAGCAGCATGTGATTCGGCAGGCTAACCGCCCCATGTACGCCCCCATATACAGATATACGCCTATTAACGCAGAATGCGCCTATTTTTTCGCGTAAACGTCTATACGCCGGGTATGTCATGGGTCTTATACATGTATACATGTGTTTTGTCGCAACCCTAGCTACTGGGCATCATTTGTGCTGCTGAGCACTGCCACTGTTCCATGTCTGGCTTCGTTGATGAATGTGTGCACATCAGCCATGCGCCCTGGTGTGTATTCAAGAGTGCGCCCTCACACTTGTGTGCTTCTGTGTCTCGATTTCAAAATGTGTGCAGGCTGGCATAGCATGCGCATAGAAACCGCATGATATAAATAAAATACTCACTCTAGGAGTGATAAACTGTAGGTCTCCCACACACATGTGGCGTGTTGCCAAGCATCCTCATCGCCAGTACACACACACCAGTGCATTGCTGTGTGCACGCCACTGGGCGTCAGCACAAGTGGCTCGGGTTCAACAACTCTGGTGCAGGCGCCAACTCGAAAGCTCTCGAGTGACCCGTGATTATCACTGCCGTATTGCTTGCTGTACTGGTTCTCGCGCTGCTGCACACGCTACATAGCTGTGGGTCCACGTACTACACGGCGACATTGTCCGCTGACTCGGCGGCACTCAAGATGACCAAGTACACCAAGGAGCCCAAACGCGCCGCCACCTGCACTTCGACCGGGCTGGAGGCTATTGAGATATGCGGGTGAGGCACTGGCGCTTTGTCAACAGAGTTCTCATTGTTTTCTTGTGCAGGAGTTAGTGACGTACCGGTACATGGTAGTGTGGGTCGGTCTACAGCCGCGGTCGTCACCCAGGGCAGCTGCTTGCGCAACGGTGCCAAGCACTTCAAATCGTAGCTGCAAAGACTGGACCTTTCACTTCGCTGACAAGTGTTCACGGGCTGTATATATGCCAGCCAGCGGTTGTCTATGGGAGGCAGCAGAGTTGGGGTGTTTGACCCACGGGGACGCACCAGGGGCGAGGTGTCAGCCGCTGCTCTGAATTACACAAGCATTTGGGCAGGGCTGGCATAGCTGTGGTGATCGGGCACCTCACTTGTGGCCTCCTGCAGTTTCCTGTAGCATTGCCCACATCCAACTTGCTCTGCTTTCTTAACAGCAAGTCCTGGAGTTTTCCCTACTAACACAGTAGTGTTTGCCCTGCAACACAGAGCAGTTTTGCTGTTGGTGCCTTGACTGCACGCGCTGGGTGTTGGTGCTAAGAACAGTTGTCGCAGCGCCATACAGCCCATGACGCACTGCCAGACAAGGAGGGAGCAAGTGGGCCAAGTTGGAGGTGACCCTTCTGAGTATTCAAAACACTCCCCCCCCATGTGTGTATTTGGGCGGGCATGGGTAGGTCACTGAAGGCATATGCTTGGACATACCAGCAGTTGCTTGCACATCAGTGGGGGCAGCGCACATGCAGCTGCTGCCCCATCACCAACTGTACAGCACTGAACCTATCCAGGTACTTCGGTACTTTGAAGTATGCATGCAGTCTACATATATATAATTCCTCGCAACCCAACTGTATGCACTAGCAGCAGCAGCAGCAACAGCAGCAGCAGCGGCCAGCAGCAGCACCAGCAGCAGCACCAGTGGCAGCAGTAGCCAGCAGCAGCGGCAGCGTTAATACCAACACCATGAGAGCCGTGACGATGACACGTCAGCAGCAGCACTGAGCCTTGTGCACAATGTGCACTTTCTTGCCTTGCCCTCGCAGGGCGCGCCCCTCCTCAAAGGGCATTGCCGCAGTATCCTACACGCCACCCGCAACAGACGACGGGTCCACCAGCGCCGAGGACAAGATTATCGCTGGCAAAATGGAGGACAGCACCACCTCACAAGAAGACAATGGCACCGACAACTCTGCCACCGACGACTCTGCCACCGACAACTCTGCCAACGACAACTCTGCCGCCGACGACAATATGGCGCCAGCAAAAACTGTTGAAGTTGAAGTTGGTCCGTCAGCCGTCCAAAACGTGCCCAAGAAGCTGCCTGCGGTGACCGACCCTGCAGAGGTGTGCACGCAGTTCGAGCAGCCTCCTGGGGTGAAGGCGGGCTCCTGCCTGCAGTACATGTGCATACCCAGGGGCGTGGGCCTAGGCGAAACCTTCCACTCCACCGTCAGGTGAGTATGCGTGTTGGCCTCTGCCCCTGCGCGCCTACTGTCAAGCGGTGCACGCAAGAGCCACCACCGTCTGCTCACCTGGTTGCTCAACGCTCGTTTGTCAGGGCGCGCCGCTGCGGTGGCATCAGGCGTCTGCAGCGTGACTGTGCTACGCTGTCGGCGCTGGGTCGGTTGGGAGGGGGGTTTCCATGCTGCTGGTGCACTGCTGCTGAGCATGCGTGCAACGCCTGTTGCGCTTCTGCCGCTGGCGTGCTTGCAGGTGGTGCATACAGAGGCCGCGCATGTACCATGTGACCATCAATCTGCTGGACATGATATCCAAGAAGTACTACACTGGCGAGGGTGAGCATGCCGCTGCTGGTTAGCAGCACTGCTATGCAGCAATTTTGGTCGACTATGAAGGTGTTAGCCTGGGCAAACGTCAACATCCACACCCATGGCAACAAGGCCCGTCTGAGCTTGCTGAGCGGCAAACACACACCGACGTGCCGCCAGCTCGCGCCGTGCACTCGCTACTGCTCAGCTGCACCCGCACCTGCTGCTGCTGCTGCCGCTGCTGTTGCTACCACTGTAGCACGGTCACTAGAACCTGACAGAGCGTGTGTGCACCGCATTGTGTACCTGTACCTCGGTTTGCAACAGGCCACCAGACTGACCAGCCCTACCAATGCGGCGAGCACACCTTTGAGCTGCGCTTTGAGGGGGAGAAGCAGCCGGGCACTGACCAGTACGACATCATGTGGAAATACTTCATCACTGTGAGTGCACTGATGCGCTGCTGGTGTTTTTTGCGTGCTTTGCCGGCATTAGCAGACAGCAGCGCCGGCATTGCTGTGCGCATCGGCGAGGGCATGTGTCAGCTGGGTGCAGAATGGCATGGCAGCATGGCTGCTGTGGACGATAGTTGGCAACTGACGTGGCGCTGGCACACCAACGGCACACATATGCTGCAGTTGTGTGCCTGTCGGAGCACATTGCATTGGCTGCTCCCTGAAAACCGCAGCAGCGCTTTCATTGCCTCAACATCCTGCGCACAAACCTGTATTTGGAGTGGCAGTAGGTCCAGCCAGCAAACCTCCAGGAACCTGTCACCTTGTCCAGCACACTCATGATGCAATTCCCACGTCTTTGCCACACTGGTGTTGTTTGCTTGAGGTACGAGGTCTGGTTTCACGGCACCTGTCATTGCGTGACACAAGTTGTACTTAATGCAGTGTGCACTGCCGCCCCGCCTATGCCCTGGGCTCGCGCCGCTGCCGCACAGCCCTTCTGGGGCAGCCGCGACCAAGGCACGTGGAAGTATGACCCCTTCCCTAACATGCTGGCGGAGTCTGGCATTGACAAGCAGCCCGCCTACAGCGGCCTGGATGGGGACTGCCCCACTGTGCCAGACCGCTGGTGGAACCTCCCCGCCACGGGGGCCCAGGACGCCCTGGACTTTGAGAACCTGCCTGGGTGTGTGGCCATTGGGCAGCCGTGGACCATTGAGATCAAGACGCACCTGGAGAGCCACCCCACTGCGGACCTGCACGTCAACATACAGATTGGCACCGGTGGCGATGTGTACCTCGGTGAGTGGCGGATGGCAGGGCTGCACGGCCTTTGTCGTGGTGTGCTGGTACTGACTCGTCATAGCATGGCGGCACCACTTGCGGGTGCATGCCCTGCTGCTGCTATCCGAAACTTAGGAGTAGGGTTAGGTAAGGCATGTTTTTGGTGTGCTGAGCAGCAGCCGCACATGCTGACCATTGCTCGTGCGCGCCCACTTGCACTCACTGCCTTTGACTGTGTCACTGGTGCATTGACTGTGTCACTGGTGCATGCATGGTTGACAATGTGCAGGCAAGGATGACCGCTACGTGACAGAGGCAGTTGTCCCTGACATAAAGAAGAACGCCCCAAACACATACTGGACGTACAACCAGGCGGCCTTCACGGCGCAGCAGATGGGAATGATACAGCCGGGCGACCGCATCTACATTGCTGCACTGATGGTGCCACACCTGGCGACCTACAACAGCAACGTGCCGGGGGGATGGCAGTGAGTACCCTTGCATCATCATCTCCGAATTCATGCGTCAAGTGCAGCAGCAGCAGTAGCACCACCAGCTGCAGCAGTATGGTGCTCACAGTGGCAGCTCCGAATGCCCTGCGCTGGCGGGATGTCCTGCCCCGCGCTGCAACCTGTGTACGCTATGTCAGGGACAAACATGCGTCCTCACATGCAGCAGTTGCATGCCAAACACCATCAGCCACCTGCACTGACCGCACCTCCCATGCCTGCCATCCTGCCCCACCACACAGGGTCTACGAACGCGAGTTTTACCTTGGGCTCAAGTTCTGCTGAGCACCGCCAGGCCGTCCCCTCCACTATAGTGCCCTGTGCGCCTCTGCAATGGTGCTTTCTTCCACCTCTGCCGCCGCGTCGCTGTTCATGACCAGACCCTGCGAATGCTGTCGGCGCGCACTGCGCGTGCATGAGGCATGTGATCGTACTGTAAACAAGGCTGGTGGGGGGGTGACATTGGTTGTGTGAAAAACAGTCTGGCGTGGAGAGCTGTTGCTCCGCTGCACCGGTGATGGGTGCGCTGCCGCTTGCGTTTTGTTGAACACGTTCAACAAGTTGTACGTTGCAAATATGAGGAAGAGTTTGTGCTGCTGTCGATATAAAGAGGTAGCCAGCTAAAATACACGCGTTCCTCACGCATTGACTTGTTCTTTTGTTTGCTTGGCCTGTCCCTGAAGTAGTGGGCCATGGCTCGTAGTTTTTGTCTGTGTGTGTGTATTTGGCTGCTGCTTTTTTTTTGCATGCCGCTGGCTGTTTGGCATGTCGCTGCTGAGTGTTTGCCATACATAGTAAAAGTTTCAACACACTGCTTTTGGGCAGGTGGTCGGTGCGTCAGTGCCGCTGTTAAGAGGTCCTCATGCTGCTGTGCGCTGCAGCTATGTGGTGCGCCATTACCACACCTGCCGGTAGACACGCAGTTGTAAAACCGTCTGGAGGCGCAAAACACCGCCCAGGCCCCCTTACCCTTGGCGTAGAGGATTTGATGTCTGAGCCTGCCAAGAAGCATGTGTCACTGGCCACTGCACACCAACTTGTGGAACTTGAGTCAGGAACTGCACACAAACACAAAGCACGCATGCAAAGAGCGCTCTGCGACGTGGCGGGTGCTTGAATAGGCACTCTGTGTGCGTGTGGCGGGGGTGCAAAGTTAACTTTGAAGCTCAAATTTAGGACGCCCTTGTGGTGCATGGCATCGGAAGTGCCACCTCCGGCTTCGTGCATGACTTGCTACTAGCTTGTGCCCTGGCTTGCGTACCAGCCACACCTTCAAGTTGACACCGGGAGTTGGCCGGGGCGTATGTGCAACACAGTCGAGCATATCGTCAAGCTGTTCAGTTGGCAGGTATTAGTAACACCGTATTACAGAACTTTGAGTCAAAGAGGCGACTCGGTTCCAGCAAGCAGGCTGAATAGGCTGGCTGATGACAAGTCCCACGGGCCCGCACGCGGTTTGGCGTCAGTTTTGAAGCCACAGGAGGCGTAATTCCATCACGTACTGACAGGTACCCATAGGGGCAAGCTCAGATACTGTCGATATGACCTCAAGTGCACTACACACAGGAGCACCAGGTGGATGGTGGATGGGATGCACACACCTTTTTTTCCCGTTTCGGCGCCAACAATGGCCGAATTTTTTTCGCATGCCCAATTTCGAACCAACCAACCCGGAACTGGTTTACAGGGTGCTGGTATACCGGTATCGGTTTACTCCCTCAAGAAGGCTTGAAGGCGCACACTTGGGGACGGCAGAGCGGCGTGGCTGGCTGGCAGCGTGGCCGCGGAGAGTAAGCCAGGACATAAGATTTGGAACGCGACGGCCGTGGCGCTGCGGTCGGTGGCGGTTTGGCGTGCACGAGAGACCCTTTATTTGGCCGTCAGTTTGCCTTTTGAAGGCGCCAAAAGCTCTCTGAACCAGCAGCGGGCGGTGTCGACGGGCGTGACAAGCAGCTATGCGTGCCAAGTGAGTGAGCGCTCATAACCCTGCCTGAGGATGGCGCAAGGTGCCTGTATTCTTGCGTATGCTCTTTTTTCTTGGCCCAAGTATCCACCCCTGCTATGCACAACGTGTTTGGAACCAGACCGATGTTGCTCACAAGTACCAGCTGCGCCTCTGCGTGGCATGGGCTGGCGCTAGGAACTTTGGCATGTCGGCCTGCTGATGTGACGAGGGTTGCCTGCCGCCAGCCACTTCTAGGCTGTGGCACCGCCATGCGTTGTGTGGTGCAGTTGCGGGCCAGCAGGAACAGCAGGGCCGTGGGGCCATAGCGCCACCAATCCCGGTGTGCTGGCGTTGTGAGTGTTGTCAACACCCTTGTGATTGGTTTTCTCGGAGACTCTAGCGTCACGTCACCAACAACACCAGCTGGGCCGCTCAGTTGGCGAGAAGGCCTGGCACCTAGTCTGCTGCACGGCGGTAGCAGCACTGCAGCGACAGTGCTGTGCGAAGCGGCACTGCAAAGAGAAGTATGATGTGCACATGTGTGCTGTGCATGTAGCCATCATCGCCATCGGACACAGCGTGTGGGGGCCCGCAACTGTGGGGCAAACTGGTCATACACACCCCTTTAAAGCTGGCGTGGTGCTGCCCCGCTGATGCCACGACACGGCCCATCTCCTCTGTTGGCTGCGCTCATCACCACGTAGCTGCAGCCACCACATAGCTGCAGCCACCAAGGTGGCTGACATTGGTTTTAACCACTGCTTCACGTCTGCAAGCAGGGTGTCTGTGTCACCGCAAGCTGTATATATTCATCGTATAACTTTTTGCCCCAACTCTCACTGCCATTCATCGCTTGCACGTCTGGTACACAGACAGCAGCATCTCCGCACAGCCACCCGCCAACAATGACATTGTCACGATTCACGCTGTTGGGTTTTGCGGTGCTTGCAGGCCAGTAATCGTGTGCGCTTTATCGTATGTATTGCCACCATGTGAATTTTTTCTAACATGTGCGCACATTTTCCTGTTTTCTGACAGGGTGTATGCGGATGTGAATGTGCACCGGCCGCGTGAGTACTGGGACTATGAGCGACTGGAGGTGAACTGGGGCGACCAGGAGGACTATGAAGTCATTCGCAAGATTGGGCGCGGGAAATACTCCGAGGTAAGCACCAGCAACGTTTGTGCAGCCGGCGTTTGTGCAATGCGATCACTGATGTGGGGCTAATGCTTTTGTTTGTTGTGTGTGCCCAGAGTACATGGCATGTCTGGATGGTTTAGCCACGGAGTGGTTGGTAGCATTGCTGCATGCGCTATCAACCAGGAGGGCTATGAAGTCATCCGCAAGATTGGGCGCAGAAAGTACTCGGAAGTGATGTACAACTACGGAGCCTCATTCAGAGTCGAAGCTGGCAGTGCAGCGCGTAGCGTGTGCGTTGCACGTGGGCAGTGAGATGGACAAGTTTGCATGTGGGAAGAGCATGCGGTAAGAGAACACTTCATTGCGAGGTCTGTGTGTCACTAGGCACAATTTCGGTCTTTCTGCTTTTCTGGCTTTGGCTCGAGCCACCAAGGCGAGCAAGGCTGCTGGCTTGCAACTGCTGAGTGTAGGCTCTGCAGTGGTACAGGCCACCCTCTCGCCACCTGTGAGAGAGTAAGGATATAATCAGCACATGCCGTGTTCCACCATTGTCACTGGCAGGCAAGCCGCGTTCACTCAGTTGCGTGGTTTGCCCCTGCTTCGACTTCGCAAGTACAAGTACAGCTCAACTGCCTGTATACTGTACATGAAAACATTATCACTGTGGGCCTTGCTCTTTTGCGGGGCCCCACGGGGGTGATAGCACCCGCACTCATTCGCGCGTGCACTGTGCCCAGATATGAAGTTGACATAGATGCAGTGACCCATCAGCGGGGGGCCGTGCCTGATGCCCTGCAGCTGGCAAACAGTGTATTGCATGGGTGCAGCAGAGACACCTCCAGGAGGCTTTCATGGGTGTTCATTTTTTCTGAAAGGACCATAATTCATGAACATACATGTTTGCATGTTCAGGTGTTTGAGGGCATGAATGTGGTGAACAACACCAAGTGCGTGATCAAGATTCTCAAGCCCGTCAAGAAAAAGAAGATCAAGCGCGAAATCAAGATCCTGCAGAACCTGTGCGGCGGCACCAACATCATACAGCTGCTGGACGTGGTGCGAGACCCCCAGAGCAAGACCCCCAGTCTTGTGTTTGAGTACATTGACAACACCGACTTCAAGGTGCGCACATGATGTCTGTACATCATTCACATGAGCTATGTAGCCTATTACTCATCATACAGCTGCTGGACGTGGTGCGAGACCCACAGAGCAAGACCCCCAGTCTTGTGTTTGAGTACATTGACAGCACCGACTTCAAGGTGCGCACATGAGAAGTGCTTTTTTTTTTGGTACGGATATGTCATTACTTTGGTAAGCTCTGGGTAGAGGTATCCTAAGGTAACCGCTGTGCCAGTTGGTGCTTGGTGCGTTCTGTCAGCGTCAGTGCATCGCCCTAAGGCACCCGCTAGACTTGTTGGGTGACCGGCAGAGCAGCATGCTGGCATGGTGTTATAGTACCACAGACAACGCAGCTGTGCAAGGTTAAACAATGTGGCAGCATGTGAAGTGCTGACTGTGTGTCTTGAACAAGTGTTGCCCGCACAGGTGTGCAGGACTGCAGGCACTGTAGAGTGCGCTCGTTCACTGCGACATACTTCGACAAGTATCAGCCGCCGTGGCTGTGTCTAAAGACGTGTCATGCGCTGTGTGCGCTGCTTGCAGTGCTGTGGGTGGGTGGGTGTCGTCGCAAACGCAGCAACCTCATAGTGCTTCCATGACCATGCTGGCGTGCATGTGGACAGCGGCTGCACGTGCTGTGCCATGGAGACGCACCACCACATGTGTTACCTTTTTTCAAGGCACCAAAGTATTGCCACATTCTGGACTGTTTGTTATGGTTTTTACGTGGTTCTGTAATATGTATGCCAGGTGCTGTACCCGACCCTCACGGACTACGACATTCGCTACAACATGTATGAGCTGCTCAAGGCTTTGGACCATCGCTATGTTACTCACATCAGTTGTTATACTTTTCATGTGGTTCTGCACGCTGCACGTGCTGTACCCCACCCTCACAGACTACGACATCCGCTACTGCATGTACAAGCTGCTCAAGGCGCTGGACAATAGTTATGGTACTGTACTCACATTAGTGATTATACTTGTCATGTGGTTGTGCGCGCTGCAGGTGCTGTACCCCACCCTCACGGACTACGACATTCGCTACTACATGTACGAGCTCCTCAAGGCGCTGGACTACTGCCACAGCAACGGCATCATGCACCGCGACGTCAAGCCGCACAACGTCATGATCGACCACTCCAAGCGCTGCCTGCGCCTCATTGACTGGGGCCTGGCTGAGTTCTACCACCCGGGCCGCGAGTACAACGTGCGCGTGGCTTCCCGCTACTTCAAGGGCCCTGAGGTGAGTTGTGTTACCTGCCTTGAATTATACTACCGGTGCACGCAGTACTTGGACTACTTGCTGTATTGATGCTTGTGCTCAGCAACTGTGGCACAAGTGAGTTCACTGCCCTGGCCGCGAGTACAACGGTGTGCGTGCCTTGCCGGTACTGGAAGGGGCCACAGGTGAGTTGGACTGAAATGACCAATGTTGGTGCATGTACTTGTGTACTCCGACTTATGTGAACATTCATCTACTGTACAAGCAATGCATACTTTCAAGTATTCATACATGCATGCAAAAGCTCCTGTTTACGCGCCTGCATGTCATCGGCCAAGGCTTCACAAGCTGCTGCGCTTGCCATGTGTCATTTCCCCTAGTCATGCTGCTGTGTTGGGGGTTGTTGGCGGCTGCTGGTGGACTTGCAGGTGTACTACTACTGTGTGGGCATGTGCAGCCTGGCTGCAGGCCACACCACATGAAACGTCTACTAACTTAGTGCATTCCTGTTTTGTTGTGCGCTATGCAGCTGCTGGTGGACTTGCAGGAGTACGACTACTCGCTGGACATGTGGAGCCTGGGCTGCATGTTTGCGGGCATGATCTTCAGGAAAGAGCCTTTTTTCCATGGACACGACAACTACGACCAGGTAGAAAAACATCAGCAGACCCTGTGCTCCAGCAATTGCGATTGCATGTTGATACCTGCCTCCCCCCTGCATTTGTACACAAGTATTTCATGTCATCACGTGGCACACAACATGTGGCACGTGTTTGCATTGTTGTTTCACACAACACCACTTCCATTGCCAGCATCCTGTCTCCTACCATGTGGGGACAGTACCAACTAGTAAACTTAGCATCTCAAGCGTGGCGTGTACAGTAATGCTATTTGGCAACCTTAGTTTCGACAACGCCACTTTGACAGCAGCCCGAACTGCCTCAAGTGCTGCTGCTACCAAACATGTTGGGTTACCCCCTCCCGCCAGCAGTTCTCGCCAGTGCTGGTACCATAGCATAGCCCTCAGCCGAGGGGGTAGCTGCACACCCGCTGCTGCTCCCCCCCCCCGCGTGCCTGAAGTGCATAGCGCATCATGTTATTAGCACACAAGCACGGCACACAAAATCACGGGCCCATGTCATGCATGTCATACAAGTGTGACTGCTAGTGTCACATCAAAAGCTACGCCAAACCCAAAAGCTGTTGATGTTGTAATGTTGCTGTGTGTTGGTGGTTTATTTTGTGCTTTTGTGCGCGTTTCCAGCTGGTGAAGATTGCCAAGGTTCTGGGCACGGATGAGTTGTTCAACTACCTGGACAAGTACGACCTGGAGCTGGACCCGCATTTTGATGGAATACTGGGCCGACATTCCCAGAAGCCCTGGCAGAAGTTCATCTCTGCTGAGAACCAGCACCTGGTGTCTGATGAAGCCATCAGCTTTGTGTCGCAGCTCCTGCGCTATGACCACCAGGTGAGCGGCGAAGAGAACAGTGCTGCTCCTGCTCAGCACTGCTGCTGCTGCTGCTGCTGCTGCAGCGCTGCAGGTGCTTGCTGTGATGCCTGGTCACTGCTGAGCACCACTGTGCTGAGCACCGCTGTGCTGAGTGCTGCTGCGTGTCAGACCTGCGCGCGCTGTCCTGATGACATTGTGCAGCACCACCAGATGTAACACTTCCAACTGATTGTCATGTTCTTGTGAAAACCCCGCTTGTGCCCGTGTCACACAGGAGCGCTTGACGGCCAAGCAGGCCATGGAGCACCCCTACTTCGCGCCCATACGCGCAAACGCCGGCAAGCCGGTTGAGGCACACAAGGATGCCTCAGAGCAGAGCCGCACCCCCGCCTAAGGCACAGCTTAGCGTCAGCTGCTGGCAGTTAATGGTTTGCTGGCGTGATTTGCGCGCTGAGCTGAGCTGTTGAGCTGCCTGAGGGGCCTGGCCCTTCATCGCACTGCAACGCGGCATGTGCAGTCAGCCAGCGGGTGGCGCGCGTCCATTGTATGCAAGGCAGTGGCATGCGCTTTGCCAATGTAACACTACAGTACTTCTTTGCACTTATCGACAGCTGCTGTGCTGTGTTGAGCAGCATCTTTGGGGTGTCCGTTGCGTCTGTCTGTACAACGGCCTGCATGTCTGCTCCATGCGCACTGGCTGTCAAAACGCTGTTGCCGTACACGCATCCCACAGCGGCATCATCAGTGCTGTGTGTGACCAACACTGCGCTGCCGGCTCATCATAAACTGCCCCATGTGACCAACAAATTTGCGAAGACAACATATTCAAGATGCATTTGTGTGTCCGCAGTCGCTGCCTGCTTGGTTATCCAGTGTTTCCGGCGGTGGTAGGTGCAGTGGACATGAGTTTGTCTGTTGTATTGCATCAGGATGTGACCACATCGTGTGTTGACTGTGCTGCCCTAAGTGTGCTGCCACCAGCGCAGGCACTGCAGTTGTCTTGACTTGCTTCTGTACTGCTTGTCCAGCAGCTGTTCTGCACACCCAGCTGAGATGCTGCTGAGTACATGCTGAGCAGCTCAGGAGCACTAGGAATGCATGTTTCTCATAGGCGACAATACCAATCAGCAGCAAAGGTTGGCACCACAAGGCCACTCGGATGAGCCAACCAAGTAGGTTTGCCACCAACAGCCCTGGGTAGTGGATCTCCACGGTCAGCAGCTTGTTCCTGCATGTTCCAACCCAATATGCGGACTGTGCCTTGCTACATACAATCTCCAATTTTTCCTAGACTTCTGCGTACCTCCCCTTTTCACATGGCAAGCTCAATTACAAGCACGCGTCTATTGTACGTGTGAGTTCACTCTATCTGTGCATGCAGCCGGAAAAGCACCGCCAGATTTGGGTGACAAATCTGACACTCTTTTCGACCGCTGAACGGCAACATGTCCTGTAGCTGCAGAGCGCACTTAAGCTTTGCCTTGCACGGCCAAGCAGGAGGCGTAGGTGACGCGCAGTGCAACAGCAAACACAGCGCAGAGCTGCAGCATACTACCTAAGCAGTGGCGCCTGTTCTGCTGAAATCTCACAAGCTACCACGGAGTTTGCAACTGACCACAAGGGTCATGCACGTGTCATCCAAATCGCGGCTGGCGCTGTGGGCGATGGCGGCGGCAGCTGCGCTCGCAGTGGCCGCTGCGAATAGCCATGCAGCCAGCAGTAGCGCCGCCAACAGTGCCGCTGCTACTGCCGGCAGCGCCCGACCTCGTATGCACCACCAGCAATTGCGACAGCGTCGTGCACTGCTTGTGCGGGGAGGCTCTCCAATGCCCCCAGGCGTGGTGCCACCAGCACCACTTGCAGCTGCACCGGTCGAAGGTGATGCTGGTGGTGGCGCCTTAGCGGGAGGGCAGCAGCAGGGGCTTGGCAGGGCGAAAGGTGCAGCTTCGGCGGCGCTTGCAGGGTCCGGGTGGCTGAAGAGGCTGCTCGCAAGGCCGGTACGTGCCTACGTCAGAGGCTCACAGAAGCTGCCATTTGGTAGCATGTGCGGTCACCTTTTCGTTTGCTCTATCTAGCAGCAGCACCATGTGGATTATGGATAGTGGATATCACACAGCTGTGCAATCAGGTACTCTCTAAAGTGCAGCCTTAACATGGCTGTTGCGCATGTCAGAGGGTGGAATTTGTCTCAGAGCCTGAAGTTGCAGCCAAACATGGCAAGGCATGTGCATTTGCCATTCATAGCTGGTGCATGCACTGCTGCCTTGGCCGCAAGTGAACAGCATGACAGCCGTACCCAATGTCGCGACTGGACAGCCAGATACCATCCTTTGTGAGGCCAGCTGTGGATCAAGCGTGCCTGGCCACCCTATGACAGATGCGTGATCACGTTGTGCAAGTGCATTACATACTGTAGTAGTATATTAATGTGCACTCAGATGCACAAGCTGCTCTTTAATCGTGTGTGCCTTGTCTGTGCAGGACCTTGGTGTGCGTACTGCAAGCACACTGGCTATGGTGTCTGGCTTTGCGGCCGTGATTGCACTGGGACAGCAGACGGGCTGTGCGGTGCTTGTGGCGCTGCTGCAACTGGGCGTGTTCAAGGCAAGTGCGGCCGGCCAGCCATGCCAAAATGGCACAAAATTGGACATGCACGCTGGTGGTACATGTTTGGTAGCACTCCTGGCACTCTGCTGTGTGATGCGTAGCTGCGGCAGGGAGCGCGTTGCTGCTTCTCCTTGATGGTTGGCCGACGATTACATAGCGTACATGACAGGTGTTGTGCTGTAGCGGCTCGGTGCAGGCGTGGCCTGGCACACATCATCACAAACTGCACCAGCATGCTGGATGCGCATTGCACCTGTGGCACGTGTACATGCGAGTTGTGGTGTTGGCTGTGACTGCGCCCCGCTGCAGCGGCACCCATGGACATTCATGCCTGCATCATTAGGGTGGCAGCTGGGGTGGCTGCTGGTGGCATTGCCGCCCATGCTGGCGGCGATGTGCTGCTGCTGAGGTGTGCGCTGCTTCATCTGCTGATACTGCCGGTGGTGGTGGTGGTGCTGCTGCTGCTGCTGCTGCTGCTGAGCAGGAGGGGATGAGTGTGGCAAGAGACGACTTCCGGGATGCGCTGCTGCAGGCGGGTGGGCAGGAGTCTTTCCAGCTGCTCAAGTGGGCTGTGTTCGGCGTGGGAGCCTTCTTTGCGTATGGGCGCCTGCTGTGTCATGAGGCATCGTCCACTGCACAGGTCAGCCTGCACCACAGCATGACGCATGCCGAGCTCAGCAAGCACACTTTCTGTCATACACTTCACACATGCAGACAACACAAAGTGCAATGTGCAGTTTACGGTGCCACCCGTGAACATGTTGTGTCAGCACATGGCCCTACGCTACCTGCTGCATGTTCAGTGTGCTTACCCTGACCCTAAACCTAACTGCGCTCTTATGCGGAGGCAACTGTGTGTGGCAGCAGTAGGTACAGCGTACGGCTTGCCGGTTCGTGTGCACTTCGTATTCTAGCAGTATGCCCTGGCCGTTGTCACCTTGCTGCACTTACTGCCCACTTATATACATATGGTATATTTCGAAGTCATTATGTATATAGCCCGCGCGGCACTCACTCTGCTGCCGCTGCTACACTGCCACTGCCACTGCTGCTGCTGCTGCTGCTGTTGGTGTTGCTGCTGCTGTGCTGTGCACCAAGCAGCCCCTTGGGTCTTTCCTCAGCGCCTTTGTGCACTGGCACCTGCCTGCCGCAGCGGCCCTGTACATGACCATCTTCCTGAGCTTCATATTCTCACTGCAGATGCGCCAGAGCTACGGGTGAGCCTCACTGTGCGCTGTGCCACTGCCACCGCAGCCGGCTGGACTGGCTGCTGCATGGCGTTACGTATGCTGCACTTGACGGCGCATATGCTGTGTTATCAGTACGTGTGTCTCAGTACATGCGTTGCAGTATATGCAGGCAGTACTACAGGTGTCTTCATGCTCGCACATTGTTGGCCAGTATTTCCTAGGCACCCACATGCATGCCGAATTGTCACATGTTGTGGCGCACATGCCGGTGGTGCACCAAGGTGCTTATCATGCGCCCATTAGCAGCGCTCGCAGGCCACCAACAGCGGTGATGGGTGCAGCTGCGCACACTGCTGGCAGCGCCTGCCCACCCTGTGCACCAGCACACGGCTGTCATAATGCACAATGTCATGACTGCATTCCATGTCTGAGTAGTAGCACCTGCTTCCCCTGACACCTCCATGCCACCGGCATTTTATTGCCTTGGCATGTACGCACCATTTGAACCCCATCTGTGCCTTTGTGCGGTGGTGTGTGCAGGTACCAGCTGGGCCAGTTTGCGGCCGCGCACTTTGCAGCGTTCATCTGCCTCAGCAGCACCCTGGTCAGCTTTGCCATGCGCGCCGGCATGTTCTGGTGAGCCATATCGCATAGCTAAAACCACTGGTGTTCACGTGCAGCACGGCGCCATACGTTGCTCCCTGCTGGACTTGCATGTCACTGGCGAGTGCACCACTGAACGCAGGACATGTAGGCAACCCACCTTCAGAACCGACGGCACTGCTGTGTGTGTGCGCGCCGACCGCGTGTGCGCTGTTGTGTACACGCGTCTGGCAGTAACACCTGAGAATGTGCTCGTTTACCTGCTGCACTGAGGGCATTGAGAGCACCATATGGCAGCAGCATTGCTAAACACCAGTATGCCCGATATCCCCCCGCCCCCCCCCCCCCCCCCCCCTTCTAAACACCGTGCGCTGCCTGCGACAGGTTTGCACTGCCCTCATTGCTGGTGATAGTGAATGACATTGCGGCCTACCTGTGCGGCTGCATGTTTGGGAAGACGCCGTTGACGGCACTCAGCCCTAAGAAGGTGCGCCCAGCTGCTGCTGTGCCCGCACTGCTGCTGCTGCTGCCGGCACATGGTGCCCTCGCGTTTTTCAGTTCAGTGGGGTGGCATGGCAACAGTAAACAAGCGGCCTGTGGGCTGGCATGGACAGTGCAAGTGCACGTGACATGTTGGTAGCCACTACATTTTATGTGGTACTGTGTCGTAGTACAGTATCAGCCCCTATGCCGGTGTGCCACAGTAACTCGCGGGTGGAGTGGCAGCGCTACACAAACAATCTTGTGCACTGGTGTCAGGGCGTGTACGTATGGTTGCCTGCGCTGCGCAGCTCGGAGCATGCACCTCTGCTTCCACACAGATTGACTACAGCTGTCACTGCTGCTGCTGCCGCCTTTTCGCTTACTTGGCCGCTGCGTGTTGCTCTCACTGTTTGGCATGGTGGCTGCTGCAGACGTGGGAGGGCTTTGCAGGCGCAGTACTTGTTACGGTGGCTGCGGGCATGGCGATGGCCCATTCATGGGCACATAGCTACTGGATGATGGAGCCCAGGAACATCATACTTAGGGACACCGTCAGTGACGTGAGTGCAACAGTATTATATCGATGATAGCATGCCAGGCACAAGTGCTTGGTGGCGCATGCGGTGTGTAAAGCCGGCAGGCATGCTCGTTTGCTTCATAGCATACCACAGAAGTTTACACCATGGTGACAATACCATATGCTGTATGTCTTACCCCGGGATGTGCCTTGGTGTGTCAATGCTATACCATACCAAAATTCAAGCACCATCCGAGCTCTCCACATCGTTGCCGAGACGCACCATGTACACGAGCTCACATTGTGCGTCACACGCGTCCTGCACCCCAACAGCAATGCTGTACCTGGTGTGTCATTGCTGCCCCACCTTGCTCATGCCTCACCCTTGTGTCTGCAACCAACCACCACCGTCGCATGTGCCCCTGTGGCAGATACACTTCCCCAACATGTTCCGCACAGTGTGGACAGTGCCTCTGCTGGGCATGCAAGTGAGCAGGGCTCAGGCACACGCCTTTGGCCTGGGGATGCTGGTGTCGCTGCTGGGGCCGTTTGGGGGGCTCTTTGCCAGCGCCGTCAAGCGCGCATACGGCGCCAAGGACTTTGGAAACAGGTGCGCACACTTCAAGTTCTACTTCAAGTTCTACTTCAACTCCCCCTTGTGCTCCTGGTGGTGTTGGCCAGCAAAGCTGAGGTGTTGCAGCCATTTGCACGGGCGCTGTTGCTTGTGCTTGCGCTGAGCATGTGCTGTGCTGCGCATCTGCATGGTTCCATGCCGCATTTTTGCGGGTGCTTGCGGCTGCGCCATGTCCATGCCATACCTCTCGTGTCTGCACCACGTCACATGGCCACAAGTCATCTTGTGGCCGATGACGCGCGTCATATGGGCTGGCTCGCCGTCCACCAAAGCTACTGGTGGCACAACTGACGCTTTGTGTGCTGCCGACTCCTTTGCACCTCGTTAATTGCAGCATACCTGGGCATGGGGGAGTGGCAGACAGGTTTGACTGCCAGGTGCTGCTGCTGCCGCTGGTGTATTTCTACATGAAGGCCTTCTGCCCAGACCTCAACATATAATCACACACTTGCTCAGCCTGCGCAGGCTGTGCAATGATACATGATCACACGTTTGGGGACAAGTGTGTCTGCTGCTGTGGTCCGCTGCCTCTGATACCAAGTGCGTAAACCCCAAGCTGACACCTGCTGGCAGCTTAGCAGGTGCAGCAAAAAGTACATGTGGCATGCACCCAGCTTCACACTGAAGCCCATGCACCTTGACAGACAGCAACGGCACTGTGTAATTACCGTAATATGCAGCGGAACGCAGTGGGGCGACCTGTTGGGGAAGCGCTGCTCATGCCTCCGCTGACATGCTGCTTATTATTTATAAATAAATGTACCCAAAAACACTACGTAGTACGTGGTATAAATAAATGTACCCAAAAACACAGTTGCAGCCTGCAGCCTAGGGTGGTGTGGAGGTGGCATCTATGGCCCATCATATAGGGTGGTGTGAGGTGGCGTCATAATGGTAGTCACACATACAGTGTGTGCAGTGGCAGGCACGCAGCAAGTGCAATTGGCTTGTGTGCAGTGCCTGCCACCAACCGTCCCTTGCAATGGGGTCTTTAGCACAGGCGGGAACCTTCTTTCTGCCTAGACCCCCCCCCTGCTGCCGCACACGCTTTTGCCTGTGTGCAACTGTCCAGAGCTTGCTGAGCCCAGGCTTGTGCTGCCACATGGGTGCACGGCAGCTGTTGCCGCTCAGCCTGGTGGGCTTCAGCATGCGTCTGTACATGGTGTGTGTGCAACCTCGTTGTGGTGTTTACTGAATAACGCAGCGTCAACTTTGATGGGCACTGGATGTGTTCTGCCGCCATGAGGGCACATGGCATGCTCGCATGTCTGACCAGCTCATGTGGCTGCGACCGATGCAGCAGCAGGCACAAACGATGCTACACTGCTGATGGTAATCTGCGCAATTGTGTGTGTTCACAACAGCCAGGCAGTGTGCCTGCCTGCCCGGTTGCCTTGGATTATTGTCACTGGGTGCCGGTCATGTGAGCATTTTTTCTGCACAGCACAGGGGCATGATGCCAGCATGCTGTAACAAGAGCTGCCAGTGTATGCAAATGCCTGTGAGTATGAGCCGACATAACCATGAGGGACGCATACAGTAACACCTAATTTGAAGTACTACGTAGTATGTGCTCATGCTCAGGCACTGGCAGCAGCAGAAGCAGCAGTGCAGTAGGAGCAGTAAAAGGCTACGGCAGGGGCTAAAATGAGGTTCCATGTGTGGCCTGAAACATTTACATATTTACCATGTATCTCACCTGTACCACAAGTGGTGGTGGTGCACAACAAAACTGGTATGCTGTAATGCCTGCACCATGCAGACACCACCCCACAGCCACAAGTAAGGATGCTCCTTCCCATTCGGCAAAAACAATTGCCTTGTCATCGCCAGCTGCTGTCATCACTATTTCAGCTGGTTATGCCGCCCTCGCATGCGCCCACTGCGCCTACAACAACACCGCAGTGGCTGCCGCCAGCAGCATCGCAACTGGTGTCAGCCGCAATGCTGCTGCAGTGCCCGCGCCACCGCTGCCCTGTAGGATATAGAAACCACAAATCTCCTCACATGCGTTGATGTCACCGCAGGGAGGCGACAGCGCCGCTGCTGTCGGCTGGCCATACGACGAGGCGAAGTACAGGTAGCCATCCCCCAGCGATGCTCCCGCTGCGTCATAGCAAATGGCTTCGATGCGCAGGTTCCGCGACGCCACCACTTGGTAGATGGGTGCCCACACAGTCTGTGGCAGACACAGGACAAGTGGGAATACATTATACATGCCAGATGGGCATACTTATGTCACCACAACAGTCGTGCCGTCATGTCTGCATGGCACTGTGCGCACTGTGTGTGTTCTTTGCATATACTAGATGTAGGTAGTACTTTTATCAAATAGGTAGTACATATATGGGCCTGCGCTTGGCAAGTCACCAGCAGCTAAGCTCAGCACATGAGTGCACACCATGACATGGTCACGACATGGGGTGTAGCTAAAACAATAATAAATTAGTAAGTGCACACACATGCTCCTGGACACACACGCCGTGCAGTACACGCTGCGCACCACCTTTGGCAGCATGGCACAAACCCAGCACAAGCGAGCGACCCCCCACTGGCACATACATGTGCAGCAGCACCACAGCACACACGCACACATCAGTCACCCCAACAGCACCGCTGCTTGGCCAGCAGGGCCACCACCTCACCTGAATGGTGGCGCTCGACACCCCCTGCCCGTCCACATAAATGACGTGGTTCAGGTACACGTAGTGCCCGTCCGACCCCAGAAAGCGGTCCACCCATCGCCCATCCTCCGCCTGGTACTCCATGACTTCCCCATTGCAGTACGACGGCTCCTCTCCACCCTTAGCCACAATGCCATTGCCCTCGCTGAGCAGCGTATCCGCCGTGATGTTGGTGAACGTCAGGGTGGCCACCGGCGGGTCCTGAAACCTGTAGCCCACCTGCAAACTCCCCACCGGCGCCTGCATCAAACTCGGGGACTCGTTGGCGGGCTGCGCTTTGAACAGCAGGCACGAGTCCACCACGGTGTGGGTGGTGGCGCCGGTGCATGTAACCGACAGAACCGTGGCGGTGCCGCGCAGCGCGCTGTACAAGCTGACTGCGTGCTCAGCAGCTATGGGCGCTGCCTGCAGGGTCTTTCCATCTGGCGCAAATGAGAAGGCGGACGCGAGACTCAGCGTGCGGGGCGGACTGTCATCGATGACGGTGACAAGGTCAGGGTAGGAGGTCTCCGTGGTGCACGTCACATCTCTGCTTGGGGAGGGGGAGGGGGGGTTGGTGGCGCACAGCAAGGCGAAAGTGAGCGTTATGGGTGTTCAATGACACATGCTGTGCACTTTTGGAAGTTTACGTGAGTGCACTTCCATGAACTCATGTGAGTACCCAGGTCCATGAACTGAACTAGGTGCGTTGTGATGAGCTGTCAGCCGCTGTGTTTACTTGTGCAGCCTAGGCGCTTGGCGTGTGCAGGGCATTGTCCTGCCAGGCTGACTTTCCGTGCCACACTAACACCTGCACACATGCTGCAGCATGCTGTTGCTGATGTGCACACACACCCAACAGGTTTATTGGTGCGGTGCGCTGAGAAGGTAGTTATGTGGCCACAGCGGCATGTGCAATAATGGCTGTGTAACAGGTACACTGGCGCGGCGCGCTGAAAAGGTAGCTCTATGGCCACAGCGGAATGTGCAATAGTGGCTGCATGCGTAGTGACAAGCTCAGCGAGTGGAGCTGGCGGCAGCAGCTGCTACAGAAAGCTGTGAATGAACATGACAACATATACTACTAGACTAGTACACCAATGCGTTAGAGTAGTGCTCTGGCAACATGCCAGGCTTCCCTTAGAGTACTGAGCATGAAAACAGTTAGAGTAGTGCTCTGGCAACATGCCAGGCTTCCCTTAGAGTACCGAGCATTCCCAGTTTTTTCGCTACCTGTCTTGATTTTCTGGTCACACGCACCGTGGGCAAAGGGCTTTCCGCGCCCCAAGCGGAGTTTAATAGGAGTACACCAATGCTCAGCACTTGTACCACTTGGTGCCCCACCTGTAGGTCAGGTCCTGTTGACAGGACGTGTAGGCGACTGCTGTGACCGAGCACTCCTGCAGCACCTCCCCAGTTGTGCTCAGCACCAAAGGGTCCGCAGGGGCATCATGGATGGAGACTGCGGTCCCATTGCCGAACGCGCTCACCGGTGGTACAGCTAGTATGGTGATGTTCCTGTCGATCACATTTTGGTCATAGGTGGCCTGCGCGGACTGGAAAGTGATCTGCACACGTTGCCAGCCACGCACAGAGGACAAAACGTTCGTGGGCCGCTGCCCGGGCATGCTGTATCAACAAGTGGCGCTGCGCAGCTGTTTTTTGGCAAATACTACTTGGTATGTGCGACTGTCGTGTGACAGCCATTGCAGTTACAGCTGGGAGGAAAAATAATCCACAGCACAGGGTCCGTGCACACACTTTTGCAAGCAAGCACCATCGCCACAAACACTGTGTGCACTTGCAGACATGTGTGCTGGCACCGTGTGACACGGCTGGCCTTACACAAGCTGGTGTGCTATGCCAAGGTTGGCATGGACTTCACAACGCTGCTACTCCATGGCACTCTGCGGCACGGCATGCCCACATGCAGCACATTTCATGCCGCACATCATGGCGTGGCAGGAGAGGATGTATTCCAACATGCCAAAGCTGCTCTGCTACTACCGATGCTGCCGCCTGTTGCTGCGAGTGCCTTACCTGGCAATCTCTGGGGTAGTAATTGAAGCAGGGCCTCTGACCCCAGATTCCTTGCTCGTTCGGGGCACCGCACCCATACAGAGAACACGGTATGTCAAAGTTGGCGCCGCACATGTCCTCCGCCGACGCCACTTCGGCCATCATGGCCGCCCGCAGCACCAGCAGGCCTCCAAGCCGCAGCCGCGAACGCCATGCCATCACCTGCGCTTCTGCCGCAGCGACGGCCTCAAGCTTGAGCTGTACAGCCGTCCTGCCGCTCCTTAGTGAATGACAGCACCTGTGCGGCTGCTGGTTCGTACCACTCACACACCTGAGCTGACCTAAACCCTGACGCCCCGGGGTGTAGCGTGGTTGGGCATAATCGTGTCTGTGTTTGCTTCTCTAGGCACCATGCTTGGTTGCTGTGGCGGCAACGCCGTTTCGTCTCCGTTTCGTCGTAACTGTCAACCACACCCTGAGAGGGTGCCGCCTCTACTACTAGTAGTAGGCCGCGGGAGGGAGGGAGGAGGGGGAGGTGTGCAAGCTTGGCCCAAGGTGCAAGCGGTCGCAAGCGCTTTGCGCATACGATGCAAGCCCCCCGACCCATGGCCCCCGACCATGGCGTTGATGCCTGCCAAAGGCACGCGGGCCCTGTCCGGGCCCGAGAGGGGATTCCACGACGTGCACGCGTGCACGTTCGTTCAGAAGAAATTATTTCCGTTCGCTCGCCTGCAGCAGCAGCAGGAGCGCACAAATCAAAGCCTTCTCGCGTGTAGACCGCCGACCTACAGTGAGCTGCCGCAGCACCGTCTGCTGCAGGGGTCACCTGCATCCCTGCCGCCGTGTGAGCCTGGCCTGGCGGCCGACGCGTGCGCATAATCCATTCACGCAGCATCCACAGTCCACCAATTGTTGACCCAGCAATCTCGGGTCAGGGCTGAGCGTGCCTTCTCCTCTCCCATGCTGGCGACTGCGTCTGGGGAGGGCAGCAGCGTGGGCGATGCGTCCGAGGTCATGGACATGTTCGACCCTCAGTTGGACCAGCACGCCCTATTGACGTGAGTGCCTGTCACTGCTTGGCCTGAAACATGCAGCGTTGCAGTTCGGCCCTCAGGCACGTGCTGCTCGCCAGCAGCAGTTCTGGCACACACTGCGTACTTTGTCAACTCACAGCTGCAGTAGCTGATGGCTCGCAAGTGTCAGCACACGCCTTGCTTGTCACGCCGCCGCCGCGCGCGTGTGCGTGCTCGACAAAAACAGCAGCCGTATTGAACCACCACAAACCTACGTGAGCTCTCTCGCGACGACAACTTGCACCAGCAACAGGGCAACAACACCAAGACCAGGGCAAACAACAATACAAGGGCACCAGCAACAGCAGCTTTGCGCACCCATGCTATGCGGTTTTTGTGCAGGGGGTGCTGCTCACGGATAACTCTGTTTTTGACTTCAACATGTCATGGATGTCGGTCATCTAGGGGCGCGGTGCCGCCAACCGCTTGCACAGTGTTCACGTGTCGAGTGTTTTTAAAACACATGCTTCGCAGCACTCTTGGTGCAACACACAGCCACGTTGACCTACAGACGCCACCATGGCACTGCCGTGCGCGACTTGAAGGGGAGCGCTCCAACCCATGATCATATGTGTGGCTCACCACAAACACTCAAGCACTTCACTTGTGACGCACATACTTGTTGCCTTATTGTGCACCCTGGCAGTACGCAGGCAAGCTGTGCACCCCTGCGATGCGGAGTGGCTGCACTGCGCAGAGGCATGCCCCAGCGCTGGCATGCAACCCCACACAGAGTAGTAGGGCTTCAGTTTCTGGCACACACGCGCACGCAACACACGCACCCTCCATACCCAGCACCTGCCATGCTGGCTTTACCAGGGCTCACACAATGGCTGTCTGCCGCACCTGCCTGGCTGGCACAACATGTACACGTGGGTGCACATTTCTTTTTCACGCCACAGGTTATCTGATGAGCAGCCAAAGCTGTGGCACTTGGAGCGGGACAGCGTTGCGGAGGGGGTGATGCCCTCCCATGCAGAGTTTCTACCGGAGGTGAGCCCAGTTGCAGCCAACCAAACGCAGCAGATTTCTAGTCGCGTAGTGCTGGCAACGAAGGCACTATTATTGCACAACAGGCATTATTGATGACACACCATTGCAGGGGCGCGCATTTTGTGAGGTGCGCAAAAAGTGGCACTTCTGCTTTTAACCGACATCTTGCTTCGGTGTGAAACGTCACTGGCGCTGGTGGAAAGTGTGCCACTGCCGTGGCTGCAGCATTGTAGCTAGCTGTGTTAAAATGTTTTGAGCTGTGGAGGTGTCTTTGCGAGCACGCAGACCTGTTGCATGGGCAGTGTGCAGCAGCGCAGCAGCGCAACACCATGTCAAGCGCACTTGCGCAGCCGTGCACAACCGCATAACCGCATAGTAACCTTGCACAACCGCATAACCGCATAATAACCTTGCAATAACCGCATAATAACCACGTACTTGGAAGTATTTCTTGAACCAGTACGGACGTTCCTATTGGTTGGTTGCCTGGGTAGCAGAATGAATGCGTGTGATGTCTGCCATGGTGGGCCACACTGTAACGAAAACCACAGCAAGCGCAGGCGCACACACACATGGCTTCTGTAGCAGAAAGGGGTGGTCGTACGAGTGGAATGAAACGGCGCATGTAATGTTTGTAACTGCCGCAGGTGCTGGCACACATGGCTTCTGTAGCAGGGGTGGTGGTACGAGTGAAATGAAACGATGCCTGTACCTGTTTTTTAACCGCTGAAACTGTTTGTAACTGCCACAGGTGCTGGCTGTAAGTGTTTGTAACCGCCTGTAACTGTTTGTAACTGCCACAGGTGCTGGATGTGACTGTTTGTAACTGCCTGTAACTGTAACTGCTGCAGGTGCTGGCTGTAACCGTTTGCAATCGCCTGTGACTGTGTGTAACTGCCACAGGTGCTGGCTGTAACCATTTGTAACCGCCTGAAACTGTTTGTGACTGCAACAGGTGCTGGCTTGAACTGTTTGTAACCGCCTGTAACTGTAACTGCCACAGGTGCTGGCGCGCTCCCGCACTAGCATGGACCTTCCAGATGCCCCACTGGCCCTGCTGCAGCAGCTGGGCGAAACGGCAGAGCCCAAGCGCTATGTAACTCCAAGCGAGGCATGGGGGGCACACACCCTTCGAAAAACCCGCAGCGCAAGGACACACATGAGCAGCACTTCTCTTGGCTCCGGTGAGTGTGTGTGGGGGGGTGCTGGTGGGTTGTAAACCCACATTTTTTAAAAACCTGTGTTGAAGCGTTAAAATGTTTCCCAGCAAGTTTAAGTTGCAGTTGCGGAAAGTTGCACTACCAGCTTCTAGGTGGTGTGTGACTGACCACCTCTGGTGGTGAGGTGTCAAGGGCGACTCCAGGGTACATGCTGGCTGTCGGATTAAGCCCACCGCGCAACTTACGGAGAATACGGTACTAGACTAGTTTTTTTTGAACAAGTACTATGTCACCGTGATGACCTGGACGGCAGCCCACAAATGCCGTGCTCAGCCCATCAGCTACCAGCGGTCATGCGCACCAGCAGCCTGATAAGCACCCACCCCATCGCTGTGCAGCCTCTGCTGCCAACTCCGTGTCCTGTGGCCACTGCGCGGTGTCGTATTTGTAACCCTCCTACACTGCTTGCTAACTGTGTGCACCGCAGGGCTGAGAGCGGGTCGCACTGGTGGCAGCCCACGCCGCAGCACCGCTCCACTCCTGCGCTCCCTGTCGTGCAAAGGCAGCATCAGCGAGCCCCCCAACGTCATAGAACCACGCCACAGCGCCGCCAGCAAAGTAGATTCCGTTTCCGACATGTTCACAGAGGCATCAGGGCCGGCGGACGCCACCGCCGCCGCCGCTGCCGCCTCTGCCGCCACCTCTGGAACGGCGGCTGGCGACTCCAGCGGCGCTGGCGAAGAGAAAGAGGAGGGCAAGGCTCCTTCACAGGGGCTGCAGCGGGAGCGCTCTTTCGGCGCGGCTGCTGAGCAGCCGGGGAAGGCGCGGGATGCAGCGGCGGGTGCGCAGGCGCAGGAGGCACATGCGGCCAAAGAGGAGCACTTGGCAGAGCCTAAGCACGTGGTGCCGCCGTCTCATGAGAGGCAGCTGTCGCGGCGGCGCTCGTCACTCATGGGTCTATCTCTTCCGAGCCTGGCCAAGCTGTCGGGGAGCAAGCGGCGGCAGGTGGGTGTGGCTGCATTTGCTCAGCATGTGCGGGGCTGCTGCTGAGCAGTGCTGCTGAGCAGGTGTGGGGTGCCGCTGGGCACGATTCCTGCTGGGTGTTTTCCGTTGTGTTACACGACATCGTGTATCAGGGAGGAATGAAGGCTATGCAGTGGAACAGCCATGTTTGGTTGTGCAGTGGTGTTGCATGTGGCACTGCAAGTTTTAATCACGCGCAGGCAGGTGCATCTATGCCACCGCCAGACACAGTATTTCGCATTTTACAACATGCACACGTGCGTGTAGCATGCCGGCTCCTGCTCTCAGGAGAGGTTGCCGCGGTCATCGTGAAAATCTGTGCCGTCATGTCACGGCGCGTCGTTGCCCCCAGGCACCTGCGTGTGTGTTGTACTCCAGTAGTACTTCAGTACATGACATCGCAGCAACCTCCGTGCCAGCTCTGCATCACACTCGCAGTGCGCCACTCAACACATGGTGTACCACACCTGCCACGCGTGTTATCCACTGCACAATGCTACAGGTGGCACTTCACCTGACCCTGTCGGAGGTGGGCGCCCTGGACTACTACACTCAAGGCGCAATGTGCGACATTTACAAGGCATGCATTGGCACGGACGTGAGTGCTTCCCTCTGGCCCTGCCTACCGCTGTCAACTCTGTGGCTTCTCCTCCTGCTAGTGTAGTGCTGCACAGAGCTGTCGCAACCCCCACACCACCGCGCTAGGCGTGTGTGGCAGCGTTCTGATCAAAGCTGCTAGTCACATCACTGGCCTCTCTGTCGGTGTTGCTCTGAGCGGTATCCTGTTGGGTGTGCTCCACTAGGGCACACAACCACGCACCAGTTTCATATCGCAGGCCCTTGATTGTGTGGCAGCCCGCCATACTGGGCACATCTAGAGCTGTGCATGTGCCCCTTGCTGCTGGCGTACTGCCATCTTTGCTGTTGTTCAGTTCATGTGCACAGCAGCACTCTGAGCGCTCACCCACACCAAATATCGTGTTTGCAGACCCTTGCTTGTGTGACTCCCCTGACTGGAAGTGTGATATGTCCGGTGACCCCTCGGTGGTATGTTGCTACTCCCACTGCTGCTGTTGCCAGATGGTTGTGGTCAAGCTGCCGCGCAGTGACGCACCGCCGCCCGCTGCCAACGACCTGTCTCTGGAGATCATGCTCCTCAAGGAGCTGGAGCACGCACACATTGGCAAGTGGGAAATATTTATGACCAAAGCCTATGTGCACCTGTACAAGTACCTTCAAGGAGTCTTACTGGTGTATGGCAGGTGGTGGAATACGGTGCATTTGTACTACTTCAAGCATAATACTTTTTCTATACATGAGCTTCTAAGGTGTATGCAGTGCAGCCAGCTCTGGTAGCCACTATGTGAAGTTGGATGTGTCCAAGTCAAGTCAAGCCAACCAACCGGGCTACCAAAGAGCAGGCAGGAAGTTACATTCCTGACAACAAGTGTTCATGCGTTCAGCACGCAGGAAACCTGGTGCACCCAATAGTCGCCTTCAGCAAACACCGCATGCTGCCTTGCCGGATGTGCAAAGCATGGCGGCTCTGTTGTTCGCATGGCTGGCAATGCTTGCCCTGCTCAACAGCTTGCTCTGGGGACGATGGGAGGGAGGACACACCGCGGTTACAGCACCAGACCAGGTTTCGAAGCAGCAGTTTGCACCCATGACACCCCAGCCAGGTGGCACCTTGGCAGCAGCCCACACTTGCCAACATTGTGGTGGCACATGTCTTGTCAATGCCCCTGGAGAGCATGGCATGCTCTCGGGTGTGTGTGTGTGTGTGTGTGTGTGTGTGTGCGTGTGTATGTCCTGCATCCTACCGCGCGCGTGTGTGTGTGTGTGTGCGTGTCCTGTGTCCCACCGCCTGTGATGTGTGTGTGTGTGTGTGTGTCCTGTGTCCTACCGCCCGTGATGTGCGTGCGCCTTGTGATGGACTGCTGTGCCCGCGCAGGCGCCATCATTTTTGCAGGGCAGACCGAGGCGGGGCTGCCGTTCATGGGCATGGAGCCCCTCATGGGGGGCACGCTCACGCAGGTGGTGCGCAAGTCCAGCAAGAACGTGCACTGGTCAAAGGCAAGTGGCACCGGCGGCCCACTGCAGCGCGCACACGTAGACCATGTTTTCACCGGTTTACACATGAATAGGGATGGGTGAGGGCGTGTTTTGAAGTGTTATACACTGCGTATGCTTCATCAAAAACAGCGTATGTGCACACATGAAAACACGCTGTACGGCGTACATGGCGCATAAGCACATACTTGCAAGTATATGAATGCTGTTATACTACGTAGTATGCTATACCTTATCGAATTGGTACATGTATGCATCATAGCACCTTTAAATTACCGGTACAGTATTTATTATTATTCAATACCTCAAAGGAGTGCTTGATACCCTGCGACCTGTCACTATCACATAATGAGTAACACCTACGAAGTACCTTGTGCAGTTATGTGCGTGCTCAGCGAGGGGCTGTGTGTCACTTGAGTCGTCACCATGAGTGGTGATGCATTACTGCCTTATGCAGGCTTGGACAAAGTGGCCCATGCACGGCTGGTGTAGGTGCTGCACGCCTGGCACAACAAGGCACACACACATCATGCGTGTGTGGTTGTGAACGTGATCCTTAATAAATTCATACTTCAAGAAGTATGCCGGGGTATGTAGACATGCCAAGTAAATGTAAGAAGTACTTCAGGTAGTACATGTACTCTTATTAAACTCCGCTTAGGGCGCGGAAAGCCCTTTGCACACGGTGCGTGTGACCAGGAAATC
>JAULBY010079202.1:0-30926 GCA_032358315.1 Ophiocytium majus
CCCCCTAGCATCCCCCCTGCCCCCCCCCCCGCCCCCGCCCCCGTACCCCTACCCCCCCTATGCTGCTGCTCAGCAGCAGCAGCAGCCAGGCGGTTGGGGCGCGAACCCGGGTGGCAACATGGCTGCACCGCCACCACAACAACCCGCTTTTGGTGGCAGCATGTATGCCTTTGGATCACCCTCGGGGGGGTTTGGAGGGGGCTTTGGGGGGCCTTTGGGGGGCTTGGGGGGGTCGTTGGGGGGGTTTGGGGGAGGTTTGGGGGGTTTGGGGGGCGTTGGGGCCCCTTTAGGGGGGTCCGAGGCGCAGCTGTCTGTGGTGCTGGCAGCCATGGAGGTGGACAATGCGCGCCTGCAGGCGGAGCTGCAGCAGATGCTGGGGTGAGTGTAACTGCATGTCTGGCACAGTTGCTGCTGAGCAGACACAGCCGCTGCTGAGCACACTCATGCTGCCGAGCACCCGTTGGGTGTGGTGTGGCCACCGTGGCTGCTGTCAGGCAGTGTCTGCTGCTGAGCACCTCACCTGAGGAGCACTGCGATGGCGTCAGCTATTTGTTGTGGTTCTTAATGCTCCGTGCCACTTTTCAGGTGGCAGCATCACGCGGTTCAGCCCTGCACAGCTGCATTTCACCCTGGCAAGCTGGCCCAGTATCTGCGCCCCTCCTCCACATGCCTGTCACGCACACATGATACCTACTACCTTGCCATTACTAGCATGCCAACTGTGAGTCACTCACTTCCCTCACGCAACAAGCACCCCCCCCCACCCCCTCTACAGGCCAACCGCCCTGGCACTAGACCCGAGTCTACTGCCACAGCAGCAGCGCGCGACTGGTGCATCTGAGCCTGCTCAGCAGCAACAAGTCACCCAGCAACCTGTTCAACAGCAGCAGCCGCAGCAGCCAGCACCCGCTCCCGCTCCCACAAGCCCTGTCCCTGCTGGTGGGGGGCAAGTGCCGGCGGGAGCGCGGGCGCTTGGTGGTGTTGCAGTGGCTGCAGCGCATGGCGGGGAGGGAGTGGCGTCTGCTGTGGTGTCTTCGCGCGTGAGGGGGGTTTTGGAGGAGGAAGTGGTGCCACAGCTGGCGATGGAGCACAGGGCTGAGCTGCAGAGGCTGAATTTTGAGCTTCAAAAGGTGGGTAGCACGTCAACTTTACGTACAACTTTAACTTTGTCCCCAACTCCAACTCTGTCTTCAACTCAAGTTTGCAGTAGGGCACGTGCTGTAAATTGTGCAGTTCACATGTGCAGGGCTGTTCCATGCCTAGCCTTAAGGTGCCAGCGCTGGTTGAGGAGCAAACAGCAGTGTGTTACAGCAGCAGCGGTTCACAATTGGTGTTGAACTTCACAAGTGTGCCCAAAACAGGTACCGGTACCTACTGGTAGTCACACCGTACATCAGAGCGTACCTAACCGCAGTGCAAGAGCAGTCGGAAAAGGAGGGACAGTCATCGGTCCTGACAACAGACAGCAGCAGCTTGAAGATGATGTAAAACTTCAAAGTGCGCACATGCCCTCAAGTCTGCATGACTAATGCACAAACTTCAGACTGTGCCCCTAAAACTGGTATCTAGTGCAGAACGCACCTCATACTTCACAAGTACTACTAGTACAATACAAGAGCTGTTGACAGCGAGGGAGTGCCGTAGGCCCTGACATGACAACGGCATCGCAGCCGAACGAATGCATCTCAAGCGTCCCCCCAAAGTTTAACGCTCATGCTTTTGAACTTTCGAACTGTGTAACTGTGTGAGCAACGGCGCTGTTGCTGGCGAGATGTCCACGTTGTCATGGCCAGGCCGCTTGTGCATTGGTCATACGCTTGCAGGGCCGGGTCCCCGTGTTTGGCTGGCACTGCCAACCCTGCATGTGCTTCAACAATGCAGCTGTTGAAAAGCAACACAGCACAGCAGGCACTGCGACACGAACCAACCCCACACATCTGTGCGCGCCTGCCCGCACTCTTTGCCGACAGCATGACGATGCTACTGCTGTGCCGCTCGTTGCATGCGCCACTCATGGTTGCCGCTGTTTGTTTGTGCTACTCGTGGGCTAGGATGTGCGCGCTGGTGTGCGGTGCCAGTGGTGTGTGTGCGTAGTTGTAGCTGCAGAGCAAGCCGGGCCACTCCCACCCATCTGTGCACGCTGCCTGCACTCTTTGTTGACAGCATGACAATGCTACTGTGCCGCTGTTTGCAAGTGCCAATCTGGGCGCTGTTGTTTGCATGTGGTACTCGTGGGCTGTGGTGTGCGCACTGGTGTGTGGTGGTGCGTGTGCGTAGTTGGAGCTGCAGAGCAGCCTGGACCAACCCCACCCATCTGTGCACGATTGCCTACAGTCTTTGCCGACAGCATGACAATGCTGCTGCTGTGCCGCTGTTTGCTTGTGCTACTGGTGAACTGTGGTGTGCGTAGCTGGAGCTGCAGAGCAAGCTGGACGAAGCGAAAGAGGCGCTGAGACGCCAGAGGGAGGAGAGAGAGGCACAGGCAGCTCACGAGGATGCCATTGCAAAGGCCAAGAGGGATGTGGAGGAGCTCAAGCTCGCGCAGGTAGGAAATTGAAGTTGTGTATGCCTGCGTTGAAGTTTGTAAGGGGCTGCAGCGGACGGGGATGGAGAGGCACAAGTGGCATATGCACGCACGCCAGGATGCCACAACAAATAGGGATGGATGGAGTTGAGGTCAATGCTGGCACGTGGTAACAGGTACGGTAGGTTTACCTGCAAGCTGTCTAAGGTGTATGAGGAGTTGGTAACTCTGTATAGGAGAAAGTACATCAGACAGCCTGCATGATGGTGTAGGCGTGCATCCCCCCTTATTTCCTTTGCGGGTACACACAGGACCACCATGTGCGTGCCCCTTAGCGCTACCAGGTACCTACGTGGATGTGCGATAAATTTACGCGATGTGTACAGGCGCATTGGCCAGGCTGCGATACCTATCGGCCAACCAGTGATTTCATCATCATTTGCACAGAACCACACTCCTGTGGGCCATCACAGGACCACCTCATTGTGGATACTTGGACCGGCAACAAGCCTGAAATCAAGTAAGTCACTCCATGTACCTGCCTCCATGCTGCCCGCTCGCCATCTGGTGTCCCAGGCGCTGACCAAGGAGCGGCAGCTGCTGGAAATACAGGCGCTGGCAACAGGCATTCGACCACCTCAGCTAGACCCCCCCCCCGCTGCCCTCCATGCATCCGGCACTCGTTCAAGAACAGCATCCGTGGCTGCGCCTGCAGCAGATGCCGCTGCCGCCGCTGCTGCTGCTGCTGTGGCTGCTGCGGCCTCTGCTGCGAGCACAGAGGTGGCTGCTCCTGGAATTGGCGCGGCCGTGGCACCTGTAGGTGCTGCAGTGGCATGCCCGCCTGCGCTGGCGAACAGCGACAGCGGCGTGGACTTGGGCTGCCTCAAGGTGTGTGCAGCAGCTGCAACTTCAACTTTGCAGCAGCGTCTGTAGGCAGTGCCATGTGGGTAATACCTGCCGCATGCGCAAGTAGAAGTTCATCTGCTGCTGCACCAGTGACACTGCCGCTAGGGCGAACGATTAACCGTCCTCGCATTCTCGCACGCCTTGGCGTTGGGAGTTTTCCTGCCCGCCGCGCTTCAGCATTACGACTCTATGAAGCACTGCTGGAGCCTATGAAGCACTGCTGGAGCCTGATATTATGTACTACGTACTATACATATGTACGCAGTCACTGACTCTGCTATCAATACCTGGTACTGTATGCATTTAAGTGGCAATCTGACAAGTAATTTACTGACCCCCCCCCGCCCTGTTTTGCCTTGTGTGTGCATGCTTGACAGGGTGGTGCGGTGCCCGGCCCGTATGACGCCCCCTCTGGCCTGCGCTTCTACCTAGACTACGCCACGGACGTTCCCAGAACAATCCGCGGAACCGCCCGGCCAATCACACGCGCCCGCGTTGCCTATGGTGAGCCATCGCACCAATGCCACCTAGTAATAAGATAGAAGTGTGGCCATCAAATATGGGTACTGCCACAGGCTGCTGCCCAAAACCTTACGCATGCGAGTACTGGTGGTGCTAGGCAGGTTCACTGACCCAGGATACCTACCTCCCTTTGCTGTTCCTTTGGAAGCCATCCATTGGATGTCATGCCATGGCAAGTGCGTGCGTGGCATCATACGCAGCCTCCCGAAACAGCACTGCCATATCGACTCATGACGGCCAAGTGCCCACTACCCATGCCCGTGTTGCACGCGCCTCCCGTGTGTGTGAGAGGCAGGGCTCTACATTGGCATGGAGGTGAGGAAGTCACGCCCGCTGTGCTTCACTGCGCTGCTGCTGCTAGTGCCATGCTGCTTGCCTGCAAGCATCCACATTCCCCATTGCACTGAATGCCTCGGCACGAACACTGGCATGCGCATACTTGCCACTGCAGGTGTACGCCACACTTGGCATGCACACCCCTATCCACATGTGCCCCTTACCGAAACCCGCTACACTATGTGACCTGCTACCGGGTCTTCGCTATCCCTAGGCCAATAATTTACGCTCCTTCCTCGCTCCTGCCGCCGCCACTGCCGCCGCCACTCCCTCATTACCACCCCTCCTCGGTTCACTGTGCTGCCCCTTCACTCGCCGCTGCCACCGCCACAACCACCACCGCTACCGCTCTGCTCGCTTACACACGCTCTGCCAACAGCCCCAGGGCGAGCTTCTGTCAACCCCCTGGTGCGAAGTCGCCCCAGCAGCAGAGGACCCACTGCTGCCCAGCGCTGCAGGCAGCGCCAGCGCATCCGCAGCGGCGGCGGCGGCAGCGGGGCGGCAGCGAGGAAGTTTTGGCGCTGCCATGTGCGCTCTGCTGGCCTCGGTTGAGGCGGTGCCGGGGCTGGAGGCCAACCCACAGGCGCGCCTGCTGCTGGAGCTGCAGGCCAAGTGAGCACGCTGCGCTGCTGGTTGTGGCGCTGCTGGTGCTGGTGCTGGTGCGAGTGCTGGTGCCGCGGTGGTGGCGGCTGCTGGTGATGCTGGTGGTGGTATACTTCAGTAGGTGCTACTACGAAGTATATAGCACTGCTGCTGCTGCTGTACTTCAATGTGTGTCTTGTGTGGTTGTGCTGGTTGAAGTGAAAATGCTGTGGAACATTGCTCCCAGGTGCTGCCCTGGCAGAATGTTCTTGCCTCTGGCAAAATTTCTCTGTCCTGATATACTGACAGTGAACAACTGCAACTGGTGGAAGCAGTCTGGGTCTGGACTTCAAGTGACCACGGCATCCTGCCTGAAACAAGCATGTGACATTGCACCATTGACGGCTGCAGGGGTGCCGACCCTTCAAGACCCCAATACGAGGGCTCAGACAGGAGGGCCAGACAGGGAGGGGGCGGTGTGTCCAGCATTGGGTGGGCCGCCATCAACCTGTTCCGGCCACAGCGTGGCGCCCCAGAGAAGCTCACACTTCGCACAGGTGAGTGTGCACTGTGTGCATTCGCCTCTGGTGCGGATGCATGCCAGCAGGGTAGCGCCTCTGCGCCGCCGCTGCTGCGCTGCGCACGTCACCTGTGTGTTACATACTCTCAGATGTAGCTTTTAACTACTTGGATGTGTCAGGCAGTGGCCCGCACATGATGAGCGGGCTGGCGCTGCAAATGACCGCAGCACAGCGCACGCTCGCCCCGCCTCAGTCCACACTCACAGTGTTTCCGGTGTGTACGCAAAATTGGCAGCGCGTGCTTGCCACAGTGTGGTGTCACACCGATCATCTCTCCGCAATGCCCGGCACCACTGCTGCTTGCACTGGTGACCGCCTTTGCGCACTACTGGTGGACACCTGACAAACCCTCCTCCCCCACAAAGAGTGCTGCTCCCAGCTACTCCCCCATACACGTCCCCCCCAAACACTGCTGCAGCAAACAAAAAACACCCTCCTGCTTTAAAACGCCATGACAACCACACCCCTCCCACGAGCCACTGTGCAGGCCTCTGGCGCGTGTCCCTGCGCCTGTCAGCACAGCCAGGGGCGGCTGGCGGCGGTGTGGACGTCCGCCTGCCGTGCACGTACGACACCGCGCCTCTGCCGCCCTCTAGCGCAGCCGGTGGCGGCGGCGGCGCAGTGGCTGGAGGAGGCGCATGGCGTGGCGGCGGCATGGGGGGGGGCGCGGCGCCGGCGCTGCACGTGCGGCTGGTGCACGGGCGGGACGCGGCCGCCGCGGACGTGTTTGTGGTGGACATCAGGTGCGCGTGGGCCGTGCGCTAGCGGTGGAGCTAAAGTGTTATGCTGCATGTGCGCACATGGCAACGGCCACCACCTGGTCACTGCTTGCAACTCTTGGTGGAGAAGTCTGCTTAGCGTGTGGGCACAGTGCCTGGACATGGGTACTGGTACCGGTGGGCTGTGCGGCAGCAGCAACGCAGACATGCAGCATGTGCATAGGCGGTGCCGCGAGCATTCCCGTGTGTGCGGCACACACGTGCTCAACGCTGCTGGAGCAGCAGCAGCTGCTGCTGCTGCCGTATGTTTGCACGTGCCTAGTCGTTGAGATTTGTCCTAGTTTGTTGAAGTTCTAACTTGTTGAATTTTTTTCTGCGCGCAGGACCGAGGGGCTGTACCGGAGGTACATGCCACCCCTGTCGGGAGCTGCCGCGCGCCCTGAGAGAGGACTTGTCATGCTGGGCATTGCGTCACGCGCCATTCTAGTTCTGGCAAAGGTGGGTGCCAGCTGTCAGCAGCAGCGGTGCCAGCAACCGTGCATTGGTGCTCCCACGTGGCGGTTGGTGCTGAGTGGCAGGAACGGCTGTAGCAAACCTGCATGTTTGGTGCTGGGTGGGCCCACAAGTCATACAACAGCAGCTGCCAGCGATGACTTGTCATGGTGGTGGCTGGTGTGGGTATGCCTGTGTCGGCATACACCTATCAAGTGTCGCACGTCTCAGCGTCTGCTGAGCACTGCCGCTGCCTCTGTGTGATGACAACCGCTGTGTTTACAGCTCACCACTGCTACTCATCCCCCTGCATGTAGTAGCTTCACTGTCCAGTGCACAAAGGCCACAAACACAACATCAAAACCCCTCCGCTGCTGACTGGCTCTGCCTGCTCCCCACCTCACAGCTCTAAACTACTGACCCACTCCTAAGCTCACACACTTGCTGCTGCCACTACATGCTCCGCTCCACTGCTTCTGCCCACCTACGTTGTCGCCACTCTGCTGAGCAGCTGCGCCACCGCCTGCGCAGAGGCGCCAAGGGCCGCTGGCAGCACCACGGCCGCGCCAACCCCCCCTACAGCAGGCTCACTGCTCAGCACCAGCCGCCCGCCTCCCACCTGTTTGGCCACCAGCACTCCCAGCTCAGCAGCAACACTGCTCAGCAGCAGCTGCAGCATGTGCCCAGCAGCAGCAGCGGCGCTCGCCCACGGGGGGACAGGGCTGGCAGCACCAGCGGCGCGGCGGCGGCGGCGGCGCTGCAGGGGAAAGCAAGCAGCGCTGCTCAGCAGCAGTCCAGTACTTCAACTTCGACTGGAGCGTCACCCGCGGATGCATTGGAGGCTCACAGAGATGGGGGAGGGGGGGGCGTGTCGGCAGGGGCTTTGCAGGGAGGGGCGGAGGGGGGGGCGCAAGGGGGCGGGGAAGGAGTGGGGGTGGCGCGTGGCAGCGGCGGCAGCATTGCAGAGGTGGGCCATGACTACTGTTGAAGTAAACTTGATGAAGTAGTACCTCGCCAAGTATTTGTTGGCGTATGACAGTTGAGGCACCAGATGGTACCTGCGGCACTGGCAGCTAGCTACTGTGCGCTGCCGACCCTATGCTCGGCTCATTCGAATTACCATGGCTAGCATGTCATAATCTAATTTACACCGTAGTGTAGTGTCCGCATTGCCATAAGTCTGCAGCCGTGGAGCAGTCAGCACTCACGCGCCGTTGGCATTGCCCATGCTCAGCTGTGTGCTGCCACATCATGCAGAGTGCTGTCTGCAGCCTGTGCTGGCTGCAGCAGGCATAGCTGCATACGCTCCCTCACACCAGTGTATGTATATACATGTTGCCCTGTATGACATGTGCACCAACAGGCCGACAGCCACCACGATGATGGCCACCCCCCTGCGCCCACCGATGCCACCGCCACGGGCGCGGCACCGCCGCCCGCCACCAAGCCCACTCCAGCGCCTACAGAGGGCACAGCGGCAGCTGCGGCATCCAGCACTGGCGACGCCCAGGCGCCAGCAGCGGCACAGTCACTGGGGCAGCCACAGGCACAGACGCAGGCCGCGCAGTCACAGCAGACCAGGCGAGGGTCGGTGCGGGTTGCGGGCGGGGTGGAGGTGGCGGCGTCTCCCAGCGCTGCGGCACTTCTGGCGGCGCGGTGAGCTGTTTTGACAACTTCCGGTTGAAATATGTGTGCATGTACACATACTTGTAGTATATGGTACTTCAGTTTCAGAAGTATATGCTTCAGAGTATATACATACATACTTCGAAATATGTAGTGTACTTTCATAAACTTGGCTTGAGTGCGGAAAGCCAGTGCACATGGGGTGTGGCTGAAGTAGGTCAAACAAATACTGCTATTACTCGTACCGTAGACGACTACAGTGCATGGCACCATGTGTAATGTGCACATGTATGCACGTTGCGCTCGGCGCTGTGGGGCGTGGAGAGAGTGCGCTCTTTCAAGGTGCCAGCATCAGCAGCCCGGGCAGTGCGCGTGTGCGGTCAATGTGCGGGAGGGGCGGGGGGGCTACGCTTTAGCACCTACTTGCAAACAGACTTGTGAGTGCCACTTGTATGAGACTTGGTACATTACAAGGCTGCAGGTGCTGTATTTTGTACTGTCTACAGCCTTGGTGTGGCATCACGGCAGTGGCGCCATGCCCTACACAGTCCAATAGCCGAGAGTAAATATATATGACACCATATTGTAGCTCAATGGACAAGTTAGTGGTGGTGATGTAACGGCTTTCCCCATGCCCCGCTTGCCCCCTGGCGCAGGAACACCGTCGGCAGGCGTGCCTCCATCCTGGCGCTGAGGCGTGGCAGCGTGAGTCGGAGGCCCTTTGAGGTTGGCGATGGCTTCGACGTCTATGTGGACCAGGTGCGTACGCGTGAACCCATAACGAGGTAGGCACTCCAGATGGCGGTATATCCTACTGCGGGCCGGCCTGCCCACTCGGATGCCCCACACGCCTCTCGACCTGGCAGCGGGCTCCTGTCATGGCGTGCCAGTGGTGGTAGCTCCCCGTTGCGGTGTGTGCAGCAGAAGATTGCAGCAAGTAAGCCCCACGGTGTGCCAGCCGATTGAGAAGAAAACCTCACCTGTTTTTTTTGTTGTTAGTATAGCGGCCTGTGCCAGTCACACCCGTGGCGCTCTCCATGCTGTCACTTTTGACCGACAGCCATGCCATTGGCCTCTCAACAGGTGTGCGCTGTGGCCACCATTAATTTTTTTTGTTTATTTGAATCTTAGTTAATTTTTTGTGTTAAAATAGTAATGATAATATTATCATTTTGAAAACCTGTAATTTTGATTGTCATTTACTTTTGATATGAAATATGATTTTAATTTTTTCAAAAGGGTTTTATGGTAGGAGAAATTTTCCATCAGTGGCCCACCACACCAGTGCATTGCCATGGGTGGTGGCTTGGCTTGTGGCGCACATCAGATGATTTATTGCGCAGTCTAGTGCGGAGTTTACTGTTACAGAACAGTGACGTACCAGCCCGGCATGAGCCCTGTCTGGCACGTACATGCTCCTAACTCCCCCCCTCGAGACTATGCACACGTGCAAAATGGCCCGGCCAAGTATGTGTATGTGGCTCCCATGTCCACATCGCCAGAAGCAGCGGCAGCTGGCTGCTGGGCATGCATGATCTGGCTCCTGCTCTGCAAGCACAGGCAAGCCGAGAGCTCGCCAGCCATCGCGGCCCCACCGCCGCACCTGTGAATGTGCGCGGGCATTTGTGGCGCTGCACTGCCAGCCCTGCGCACACACTCACAGTTCCTGCTCTCCTGTGCAGCTGCCCGCAGCTGCGCGGGCATGACTGCGTGCTGCGGCGGTGCTGCTGCTGCTGCTGAGCACTGCCCCAAAGGCATGTGGGTGCCATTCTTTCGACCAAATCCAGGCCAAGCCATTATAGGGTTCTAAATGCAAAAGTGTTGGTGTGATGCATGTATACTTGAAGCGCTTTTTCAAGTATTTTTTACTCTGAAATGAAGAAAACGTAAAGAAACAAACGTAAAGTCCAAGTACAAAGCCGCACACCATCAGCGGCAGCGCACACAGCTCTAGGCCACCACTCATCTGTAGTGATGGGTCACGGCGTACTACTGTAGTATAATGTTTTTTATAAGTTCTACAAAATACGGCGTATTTGCACGTGTTTCTACGCCCCGAAACGCAATATACAAGCGTATTCCCTGTATAAATACATTCATGCACATACGTTATACGCCGTATTTACATACGTTATACGGCGTATGATGAGACGTTTAGACGTTGTGACCCATCACTAGTCATCTGCTGAGCACCCCGCCGCTGCGCGCGCCGCTGCACAGGCCCTGGGCCTTCCCGAGACGTGCACCATCAGCAGGGTGGTTCTCAAGGGATACCATAGTGGGGGGGCGCTGGCCAAGCCGCCCGGGGAGAGTGGCGCTGTGGCACTGCCCACCAGCTTTGCAACGGCGCCAGAGTTCAGGCTAAGGGAGGAGTTCAGGAGCGCTGCCGGCTTTGACAGGGCCATGACGCTGGTGAGGCGCGAGGCTCCGCCCGCTTTTCTGCCACTGCTTTGTGGAGTTGTGGAAGGAACCAAAAGGTCCAGATACTGCCATGGCTGGGGCGAGATGCCAGGCCAAAGCCGGGGGGGGTTGTGTGTGCGTATGTTTTTTCTTTTTGTTCTCGATTTGGGATCGAGTTCATCTGGGGAAATGAGTTGCGCAAGCATTGCAAGGCAACGCGTCAGCAACACACTGTGCATGCACAAGTTGGTCACCCACAGACAGGGAGTGGGAGGATTGCGCTCCCTTTGCCACCGCTGCTGGCGCACCACCACTTTGCAGGTCACCTGACCGCCGAGCTGCCGTTTGCCGGTAACACCCCACCCCCCATGTGCTCATGGCTGCGCCTGTGGCACCCACTGCCTGCCTCCCCCCCCCCTCGCTGCCTGCGCCACCCGAAAACACAGCTGCTGCGGGTGGACACAATCGAGGCACACACGCAGCAGCTGTGCGCCGTCGGCTACACCGTCATTGCAGTTTTCATGGACGCAACGGCGGTGCAGCCGAGGGATGCAACGCCCCTGCCGACTGCGACTGCCGCTGGTGGCGGCGGCGGCGGCAGCATCAGCGCTGGCGGCGGCAGCGTCAGCGGTGCCAGCGGGGAGGCGCTCACCTTCTTGAAGGAGGGAAACTGGCAGCTGCCCCTGTACCAGAAGCCGCCGCCGGACATTGCGCAGCTGCGCGAAGGTGCTCACAGAACTTCAACTCTCCTCACACAACTTCAAGTTCAACAACCAAACTTCAACTCATGTGCTGGCCGTTGTGGCAACTTTGCTCTTGGCCTGGAAGTGGGCACGGCGATGCCGCGTGTTTTTGCGCGCAGCACCCATAGTGCACGTGTCCAGCGCCACCCAAGTGGGCTGCAGCGGCGCTGGAACGAAGGGTGACGATGATGCGTTTCGCCAGCGCCAGACTGTGCAGCACGCTTTTCCTGCCTTTGACAGAGGCGAATTGAGACACGTGCATGATGAGATGGCGCTGCACGCGGCGGGGCACCAAGTCCACACGCCTTGCACCCATGCCCCAGCGCTTCGCTGCACAGATGCCAACATGCACACCCTGCAGCAGCCCTGGCCAGCACCCCCCCCCTCTTATTGGCCAACAACATACTTCCCCGTTCCCGCCCCCCTGCCCTCCCCCCCCACCCATGCCATGACCGCCGCCGCTGCTGCAGAGACCATGCGGGGGCTGCCACGTGTGCCATGCGCATCCCTGCTGGTGCGCGTGAAACGTGCGCCACGCGCCATCCCCACAGATGACAACACACTGCAGGACGGTGCTGCTGGCAGTGGTGGTGGCACCGGCGCTGCGGGCGCTGTGCTAGGCAAGGCCAGCGTGAAAGAGGGGGACTGGACGAGGCTGGGGGTAGTGGTGGCGCCGCCGACGTTCGCCCCCGGCGTGTTTGACAACTCGCTGCTGAGCATGGATGCAGGGGAGCTGGTGCGTGTGCGCTTATGTGACTACCCATCTGGTGCCGAAGTAGTTGTCTGGGTCTGCTACCTCTGGTACATGATTTGGTGGCTCCGGGAGTGATGTATGAAAAGCCCTCCATACACATTGTCCTGTGTTGTCAGCTGTACTAGTAGTACTGTAAATACATGGGTGGTTTGAGTTTTAACGGCATTAGTGCGGCTCACATGGAAGTTTGGCACAGCAGACTTGCCCCGCCAGCCCAAGCAGCCACTGGCGGCTGCAAGGCGCCACACTCCTTTCCAGAACTTGTGTGCACCACGTCCGGTCTGCCAGTGCAGTGAATGTGGCGCAAACAGCCTGGCACCCTTTCTGCTGAGCACTACCTGGCACGCGCCACACCACCCGGGGCGACCAATGTACTTGCTTGTATATATACTTCAAGAAGTATATGGAATCCACATCAAGTACGAGATTTGCTGCCTTTGCAGACAATATCTTTCTTTTAGTTACCCCCTTGCATGGGTCCACCCCAGGGTGACGGCCTCTGCCGGCGGGGAGACCTAGAGTATCGCTCCTATATGAGTTTTCATTACCCATGCGCTGAGCACTGCTTGCGCCGCCTTTTGTGTCTGTTTTGGAGCAGGCGGTGCTGGAGAGGCGGGCAGCTGCTGAGCAACAGGGCCGCGGCGCCCCCACGAAAGGGCGTCTTGCCTTGCGCGTGCACCAGAGCGTGGCGCCAGCACAGGATGCACCACCCTTTGTGGAAAGGTGGGTGTTCACCGGCGGGAGGGTGTTGTAGTGGTGACAGTGCTCAGCAGAGCGCGCTCCTTTGGTGGAAACGCGCATGGTCAGCGGATGCAGCAGTGCACCTCAGTGGCAAGAGCGGTGGTAGCAGTGGTCAGCGGCAGCAGTACTCAGCAGTAGCAGAGGCAGCAGCGGCAGCAGCAGCGGCAGAAGCAGCGGCAGCAGCGCGCAGGGTGGCTGGCATCCTGTAGCAGCGTGTGACGTGCACGCAACAGCTGCGCTGACAAGGTGCAGCAGCAGTGTGCCAGGATTTGCTCACCATAGGCAGCAACAGGACTTGCGGCCGCAATGGCCAGACAAACATGAGCTTTTGCAAGGCTTGACTGGCTCTTGCATGCCTGCACAAATACCATCAATGACCACGCCAAGAGTCATTGTACCACCTCCTAGAGTACAACAGCGTTTCCTGTTGGGTTTTGATTCAGTGGGCTGATGTTGGTGCTGCATGCCTCGCTTGGTGCTTTGCAGTGACCCAGCGAACTTTGTGGCCTGGATGGAGAAGAGGCTGGAGGGCTCGCCTGGCAGGTGAACTTCGACTTCAATGTGGTTCGAACTTCAACTGACACAAACTTTCATCTGTGCGCAGCACATGCACTTTCCTGTGGCCTCTTGCTTGCATGGGGTGCCCTCTTTCCACCTCCCCTGCATGCTTGCCCCTGGTACCACCACAGTCACTGCAGCACTCACACCGGCGTAGTAGCTGCGGTTCATGTGTTGCCATTTTTTTGTTTGTTTGTTTGTTAGCTGCATGCGCGGTAGCTATTGCACGCAGTGCTACTGCATTGATATACAGTGTCAAATAGTGCCATGCACTGCAGCGTCTGCGATGGTGCGTGCGCTGCAGCAACTGCAGCACTACATGCGCTGCAGCAACTGCAGCACTACATGCGCTGTGGCGGCGCCCGGCGCTGCCGCACCACACACCCACAGCCCACTCCAATTCAACAGTAAACACATCAGCAAGTGCGTGAACACCAACCGCGCTGCTGCCCATGTGACCGCTGGCGTGCCGCTTGCCGCTTGCAGGATGCTGGACTGCCGCTGGTGCACTCAGTACTGGCCGGACACGGGGTTGACGGTGCGAGTGTGCTTGCTGGCAAACATGAAGGGCGCCAGCATGGCGGGCTTTGGCGGCAACACGCGCCTGCACAAGGTCATCTACAGGTGTGCGCCGCCACTGTCATTCTGCCCAATCCGCTGTTGGTGTGACTGAGGGGACGGTGGTGCTCATTGAATTTCCATTGCCAGGGCCAGGGTTGTTCCTTTGTTGTAGTGGATCACGAGGCGAGCGTCCCGTTTGCTCAGTGCTGAGCTGGCAGTGTTGCTGAGGCGGAAGTGGTGGTGGTGACTGAGTTATCCTTGCCGGGGGCTATTCAAATGAGCCATTGAACAGGCATTGCTATGCGCTTGGTGCACAGCTGGCTGTGTGGTGACCATGTCATACGGCGTGCAGGGTGTTTTTTTTGCTGCTGCGCCTGGTGCACCAGTGTCTATGGTACTATTAGTAGTAATTCGAGTAGTAGTACAGTAGTACACATTCCATGTGGCATTGCCAGGGACACCCAGCACGCACCACCACTCCACCATACGGCTGTGGCGCTGCACACATGCTACCAGTATACTTGAGAAGTATGTGTGCACGCATGCACCAGCGTCAACGTTCTGAGAAGCATGTAGTACACCTGTTTATAACACATTTCATGTTGTTTGCACACCGCTCCAGTTTTGCCCATGCATGCCTACCGGACGCGGCTGCTGACCCGTGCGCTCTCTGCCTTGTTCGGTTGCCGCTGCGCAGCATGATGCCACCGGGGGACCTATACCAGACGCCGCCACGCGCTGGCAAGCTGCATGTCACGCACAAGTATGCCCTGCAGTCAACCACGGGCACACCGCGCTTCGAGGACGACGCCGTCACATACACGGTAAATGCGTCAGCAAACACCCCATCTTGTCCACGTTATCATCCTGCTGAGGTGCCCCTGGTGAGACTTGGGGGGCAGGTTTGGAAATCAGCGCACCCAAACCGGTCCCCCCTCCTCCCTATCACGTGGTCATTCTCAAGGCCGTTGTTTCTGGCCTCAGCACGATAAATTCAAGGTTTCGACCGGGCGAGTTGGCCTTTACACACAAGTATGCGCTGCGGTCAGCCACGCGCGGTATGGCGCAAATCTGCAACCCAACGAGCTCTAACCCTAATTAACAAACGCGTGCATGCCTGTCCTGTCGCTGCCTGATTTCTCCTGCATGCAGGGCCTTGAGGCGGGTGCCAGGCACTGCCTCATCCTGGACGTGCGCTGCTTGCACACAGATGGCAAGGTGGGTGGTGATGGCAGAAGTATGTACTTCAAGTATTAAGTACTTCTGAAGTATACTACTAGAAGTATTTGCACTGCACTCCTGTATTATTTACTACAGTACCGTAGTACTTTTGAGGTATATGGTACTACTGTAGTGCTTGAAGTACACTTCAGTGTTATGTAACTCAGAAGTACTTCAGAAATATACTGTAAGCTGCCATGCACTGACCACTGTGCTGACAGTGAGCTTTACACACCTGCACCTCACCAAAGCCACCGAGGGCTAGCTGGCAGTGCGCCGATTGCAGAACTACACACCACCCGCCTGCTGCACCAGCAACCATGTTGTGCAGCTAGTTTCAACTGTTGCTGCGCCCCAGCACTGCCGTGGGCAACACCAGCCCAGACCCCTGTTGAAGGGCCATTGGTTCATGGCAGCCCTCACTCTCTGCACTCGCCGACCACCAAGGAACTTTGACTTATCAGGGTGTTGGGTGCAGTCACACGGTGCCCATGCTGCTGCTGAAACATTACATGCCTTGAGTGACCTGTGCGCGGCAGCCTCTGCGAGGCCCGTCCGTTCTACCTCGCAAGCTCGCCGCTGCCAAGTGCTACCACACAAGAATCCATATTTTTGTCCTGCAATATACTGTACGCAAGAAGTACCTACTGTATAGTTCAAAGTACAATGTTACATACTCCAAGTACTAGTAGTAGTATATTGGTACATATTTGGCATGCAAATCAATCATACACTTGTTGCTCCGTTTCCACGTGCGCAGGCCGTCACTGTGGATCCCCCGACGGCGCGCCCCGCCACCTGCGGCTGGGCACTACTGCCCATATTCGTGGACACCCCCGCCCCAGCAGCAGCTCCCCCCTCCACCCAGCAGCAGCAGCCCACTCCAGCGCCTGCAAGTGCCCCAGCATCAGCCACAGGCGCTGGCGCTGCATCAGCTGCATCAGGGGTGGCGGGTGATGTGGCGGTGGGCACACACCAGGTGCCTGTGTTTGCGGGGCCGTTCCCAGCGGAGCTGCTGGGCGCTGAGAGGCCCATGGATGCGGTGGTCACAGGGTTGAAGGAGAAGAAGTACAAGGTGCGCCTGCGGGATATTCCGCTTGTAGTGTTTGTCTCAGAACAGAAGCAGGGATGCAGTCAGTGATGTGTAAGCGAAAGTGTCGCGGTGCCGCCACCATGCGCCACTCTCAAGTACCGGAGCGGTACTTGTGAGCAAAGCTCCCGCGTATGAGCTTGTGGGTTGCAAGCAATCTTCTTGTAGCCGTGGGTTGTCACTGGTATGACGGAGTTGTGACCAACCTAATATTCTGTCAGTAAGTCTTTATTTGTTGACTTTGCTAATGAATTGGTTGTACCATGGATGCACGCTGCACTGCAGTGACATGGCTGGCCAGATGGACCCAAATAACCAACAACCAGTGTTTGTACACACGCTTCAAAGCACTGTACTGCTGTGGCACTTTGCTCCAACGTCACATGCGCATGCTGTCCCTCCGCCGGACATGCAAGTAGCATGCTGTCGGGATGGTGGCCCCATGTCAATCAACGCTGATCAAAGCAAAATCGTCCAATTCACACCAACCACAACGGGCTTTGCTTTGGGTACCATTGCACACTATTATTTGTAAAGCTTGTATAATAAAACTGAGCGTTCTTCTGATGCTTTGCACAATTTTGTGCTGGCCCATTGACGATTTTCATTCGCCCCCCTGTCCCCCCTCCCCTGCAGTTCCTGAACCACTCCTCAGCGATCGTGCAACTCAACAATGCCCTGCTGCCAGCCCTCCCATCGGCACTGCAAGATGGCCACATCGACATCAGCAGCATCACTGCCGCTGCGGCCGCAGCACGCACTGACGCCTCCCGCTGGGCCTTTGACAGAAACGACCTGGATGGGGACGGGAAGGTGATTGCGAAGCTAGTTCCCAAGAAAGTTTCACCAGGAAATTTCTTTGCGTCTCTGGACGCGGCGCTCGCGGAAGCCTCTGGCCTGCCTCTGCCGCTGTTGGAGCTGCAGCCGCCATTCAAAACGGTGTGAGTGAGAGGGGATGGTCGCTCATGCGGCGCCACCAGGAGTTGACTGCGCTTGTGGTGATTGCGCTCCCTCCCATAGGAGCTGTTTTGTGCGTAGGGCGCACATGGTGACAGCCCAGTGGCTGTTCCTGCCCATGCACAATGGCATAAGGGACAGTGCGCACATGTGTGGTGGGCACACGTTGTTGGAGGTGCTGAGCCCGACTGTGGTAGTCTGCTCGCCTTGACCGCCCAGTGCGCGCAATCACTGCAACACCGCCGCTGCTGCAACAGCAGTCACTGTGGCGGCGCAGCGTGCAGTAGCCAGTATGCAGCTGGTGGGTCTGCTGAGCCCGAGAAAATTTGGACATTGGAGGTGGCAGCTGCTGCTGAGTGCCCCCTACGAGGGCCACTCGCCAGGCTGCCTCCAGGCCTAGTGCACCTGTGGCTGGCTGGTGTAGAGCTGGGCCAGTTCCGTACTCGCCACACATACATTCCTGCCCTGATAGCAGAAGTTGTCAACCAGCCGAGCCACTGGCGCGCTTTGCAGTCAGCAACTGCCAAGGCCACACACATGTTACACAACCCCAGCCAAGCAGAAACTTTCTGCCATTTTGTAATGTGTACAGACATTGGAATGCCATGCTGGGTGCACATGCAGCTAACTGTGTTATTAGGCTTGTGGTGTCTTGTGCCTTGCCGCCAACTGCAGTAACTGCTGGTGCTCGTGGTGTTTTCGCGCTGCCGCACAGCGGTTCCACATTGGGTGTGTGCAGTGCCAGCGAGCATGTTGTGCTCAATGGGGTCGCGTTGTGTCAAAAGTACTTGTGGAGCACTTCAGAATCAAAGTACCTACTCCTAGTAGTCGTAGACTGGACGCAAATGTTGTTAAATAATCCGAAGCATACCGTGTGTGGCGCCAACCCCAGCATTGGCACACGATTGCTGGCCCCTGTATGTGCGACAGTGCCATGCAGTGCACGAGCTGCTACTTGTGTAACATTGCGGTAGGCGGATGCTGCGCATTACTGTGACGACATGCAAGACATAGCACAAGCAACGCTGCCACATGTGCGGCAAGAGACTGTGTTGGCATGTGTCATGCAGGGGAGTGGGCACTTCACGTCCTTGCAGGAAGCCAGCAAAGGTGTCAGAACCAGTTCCTTGGGGCACGAACTTTCCACAAGCTTCTCGCACCTATACTGTCTACTACTGTAGTATTTTGTACCGGTGCGCACATGTGCCTCTGCATTCAAACACGAACTGCTACCCGGCTGCACCCGGCGCCGCACCGCTGTTCATGCGTACATGCACGTCTCGCTGCAACCTTGACCTACCCGCCTAACTGTCATGGTAACTTGTCCTGGTGCGCACGTGCCCCATTTCTCTGCACTCACATACACAAACTCACTTCATCACACTGTGACACAGCCAGCACAGTCAGCGGTTGCAAGGATGGGGCCGGGCCGTGTCGGTGCGCACACGTGTGGTGGCGCGGCAGCTGGCGGCACGTCGACTGTTGCGGCGGCCGTTCTCAGCACTGCAGCGGCGCTTACTGGCGCATGCTGCTGTGGTGGGGGCACCATAGTAGCATGCTGCGGTGGGCGGCGTCGTTGGGTGTTGCTGTGAGAGGGGGGGGGGGGGCAGCTGTGTGCTAGCTCCTACTGCCTTGGCCGCCGCGGAGCACCTGCAGGTCCCGAAGTCACTTGGCGGGTTGTAGCAGTAGATGGCGTGCATGCAGTGGCGGCAGCACTGCCGTTAGTGGCCGTGCTTGTAGGTGTTGGGTGGCCGCTAGTCTGGCGGGTAGACGTGGGTGCCACCCATAGGCGCTCAAGTGGCCGCTGGCAGTTCAGAGCCAGTGACAGCGCACGTTGCACATTGGGCAGGCGCTGCAGTGGCCACGAGCATATGAGGTAGGGACTCCAGACGGAGTGTGTGCCCCCCGTGCCCGCATTCAACGGAACGTTAACACCCGTATTCGGTGCCCACGCCCTCCCCTCATGTCTCCATGTGACCCGCAGCAGCCACCTCGATTCAATTGAATACAGTGATTTACGCAGGCTACCCCGACGGCCGTCTGCTGCCTCTGGGGCTGTCCGGTCTGCAGTGTGCCATGCCCTGACGGGTAGAAAAACCGGGTGTAACCAGTATGACGGCCTGCACAGCGAGTGTCTGCCCACGTGGTGCTGGAGGCTTGCAGCTGCGCTACAGCAAAGAGTGAAGCCGTCAAGCCGCGCTCTGACGCGCGTTCCGTCTTGGCTTGAGCCGAGCCGAAGCCGCCTGGGGGCACGGCCCCTTTTTTTTGCCCGCACACACACTCGCGCGCCGTTTTTTTTTTCACGCAGAGCTCGGTTGGAAGAGCTCTCGAGAAGTCTCTCATGAAGTGGAGATGCGATCATCTCACTATCCCGTCTGCCACCACAGCAGCGACAGCAGGTGCCGCCGAGACGTGCTTCGAAGGCGTGCTTCACACACACTCAGCAGCAGCTGCACCTGACTACGATGGCAGACCAGCAGCAGCAGGTGAGCGCCCCACCGACAGCAGGACCGTTTGTGTGCTTTTTCAACTTCAACAACAGAAATTTTCTTTGGGACATGTCACATGTCACATGTTTGAGTGTCGCTGTCAAAGAGATCAGCAGCATCGGCAGCGGCAGCAGCAGCAGCGGCAGCAGCAACGGCAGCAGCAGTGGCACAGCAGCAGCGCCAGCAGCAGCAGCAGCAGCAGCAGCAGCAACGGCAGCATTTTGGTGGCGCCGTGAGGAACTGTCCAATCCAAGATCCCCTTAGGCTGCTTGCTAAAGAACTTCAAGGCAGGCGGCACGTGCTTGGTCGCTGAGAACTGCTACGTGCACACTTTTTTTGCTCTCACACAAGCCCGTCCTCCCACACAACACCCCCTGCCCACTACCCCCCCCATGTGCCTGTTGTAGCAGAGGTTCAAGGGCAAGGTTGCCATCGTCACGGGCGCATCGTCTGGGATGGGCTTGGCTGCTGCAGCCCAGCTGGCCAGAGAGGGTGCGAAGGTCGTCATGGTGTCCCGTTCCAAGGACAAGCTCGAGGCCGCAGCCGCAAGCATCAAGGTACTCACACCCAGTCCAGCAATAAAAAAATCGTACCTCAAGCATTACTTTCAGTATTTCTCTATAGCGAGCACAGCGCCTGTTATGAGGCGCACAGACACCGTTGAAGCGCGCCAATCTCTTGTATACTATCATAATGGCACTGGCAGCTACACCAGGCGAACATGCACAGGCACTAAATGCAGACATCATTGCAACAAGGCAAGGTTCACATATCATAGCCATGCTACACACAGCAACTGGCCTCTCGCGCACTCTCAGCGTTACCAGCGCCATCGCTGTAGCAACTCCTTTCCCCCAACAACGGTTACCCCTGCGCTATTGATCATCATGATGCGAAGGCACAGAGCTAAGCACAGCGCCGAGGCGTGTTTGTACGCAAGTCTGTACACACCAAGTCCTGCATGTCGGGCGGGCGGTCACTGCTCCACCTCTGTGCCTCGGCTCGCTTGCTGCACACTGAGCAGCACAGGCAAGGCGCTGGCTGCACCTGCTAGCCTGCTTTCTTAGAAAAGTATGAACCACTTGTTGAACTTCCGCCGCGCGTTGGTGCCCCTCTGACCACTCTGTTGCCTGTGTGCGCGCACTGTCCACAGCCGCAGGCGGGTGGGGACGTCACCACCTTCGTGGCTGACATCAGCAAAGATGATGACAACGCAGCCATCGTCGCAGCCACTCTCTCAGCCTTTGGGCGACTGGACATAGCATTCCTGAACGCTGGCATTTTTGCCGGCGCCAAGTTCTCTGAGGCAAGTTTACAGGACGCCACTACCATGCGCAGTGGCAGGCGTGTTCATCATTGCCCCAGTTGTGCACCGGTTCTCTGCGTTACATGATAAATTGTCCTGCCATGGCCCACATGTGCCACGCACCTTGCAGAATGCCGCCTGCAGGTGCACCACTGGCTTGCACAAGTTGCGCTGCCCTGTGCCTCTTGCCGGCTTACAACGAGCCTTGCGGTGCGGCAGCAGCACTTACTAGTGTTACCAATGTATGTCGTTCGCACATTCGGTTGCAGCAGCTACGGTAACCGCAGGCTTGTACTGAATCATTATGTTTATCGATCCCACTTGCGGCACGCAAAGCTCTGCACGTGCCACATGGTGCGCGTGACTCGAAAATGCATCATCGAGCATCCCGCTGTTGCTAGCCCACAAGACTACGATGCTCAGCACTGTGCACTCTGCTGATGTAACGTTACCCCAGCATGTTGGCTGGGTTGTACTAATGTCTGCTGGCCCGTCCGTTTTGCACATGTGTCTGCCTGCTGCTGTGCGCGCGCGCAGCTGACGGACGACATCATAGATAAGGTGAACAGTTGAAGTAATGCTGTTGAAGCTTGTGCATTTGTCCAGAAAGCATGGGGCGATGTGCGCATTGGTACAGAGTACAAGTAGCCTAGTCGGGCGGGTGGGGTGCGGTAAGCAGCAAAACGTGCTTGTACGCATCAAGGTTGGGCTCGGCACTGGGTCTAGCAGGGAGAGTGGAGGGCCAGTCCTCAGCTTGCTACAGTAGCTGAATGATGCCATCCTGTAGTACTATTGCCAGCACGCACTACAAGTGGCCACAGTTGAAGTTTGTGTACTTGCGGTAGTATTGGTCATAGAGACATCTGAAGTTTTGGTGCGGTGCGTACAGGCGACATCCTGGACACAGTTGCACAAGTACTGAGGTAGTGCCGGGCACACGATATCCTGGTAGCAGGTGCACAGTTAGAGTAGTGCTGTTGAATTCTGTGCTGCAACTTGAAGTAGCTGCACAGTGGAACACCCGGCTTCGGAACAGCTGCATCGTCGCAGCCGTATGTTGTGCCGTTTGGTATCTGTTCTGTGACGTACACACAGTACCATGTATCTGCGTTGTGGGGGTGAGAATGGTATACCAAATGGAGTTTGATGCAAGTACACTGTGCTGGTGCTGTAGCAGGCAGTGCTGTATGTGTGTGTGCTCTGGGACGAATGGGCAGCCACGGTGCCCCAGTGGGCAGCCACGGTGCCCCACTGGGCCGCCTCGCTCCACTTGTCCAGAGCACATGCATTGCTGAGCAATGTGCACACCACATGCCAGCAGACATGGTGTGACTTGCTACCGACCGCGTTTTAATACTGTGTGCGCATTGTTATGTGCGCAATGTTGCGACGTGCAGGTGCTGGGCACTAATCTCAAGGGGGTGGCCTTTGGGCTGAAGCACATGCTGACAGCCATCGAGAAGAGCGGCGGTGGTGGCAGCGTCGTTGTCAACTCCAGCGTCGGTGCTGTGAGGCCATCTCAGAATCCGCAACTTGCCACTGCTGCCGTGTACAATGCCAGCAAGGCCGCGGTCGACTTGCTCGTCAAGTTTGCGGTGAGTGTAGCAATACTCCGTAGTACACTGTACTTCAAAGTACATATGCCCTCGTGTCTCTATGACTAATATACATGCTTCAAAGTACCGGTAGTACTTCAACTTATTTGCTCTGGTGGGCGTGCAAGAGCCCGTTCCCTGCATGCCAGCATGCACAAAGCACTGGTGTATACCCCCACACCTACACGCGCCGGTCAGTGTGTACCCTCAGAAATGCATGCGAATTGTGGGCCGTATTGGGCCCGCTTTTGGAGCAGGCACGCTAATATCGGCACCACGTATAGCCCATGTAAGTCACCTAGACTGCCTACCCCGATGAGGCACCCTTCCACTGCCGCACACCCAAATGAATGTTGTGCGGTGGCATCAGCATGGACAAGTCAGTGTTGTCGCCTGCAAAAGCGTACACTACTTCTGTTGGCCGAGCTGTGTAGCACTGGGGTGCGGGCTGAGCTGCCACTGCTTACTTCTAGGAACCGTGTGGGCTTAATAGCGTGTGCCCAGGCCTGCATAAGCACAAGTGGGCACTGTGCAGTGACACCCTGCCCCTCTCTCTGAGCACGTTTGTGCTCTGGGTATTTTCAGACTGCGGTATGTACTTCTTGAACTATGTTGTTCAAGTACTTCACAAGTACTTGAAGGATATCAGTCACAGAGACATGAAGGCATGTGTGCACCAGCTATACTAATGAAGTCCTTCCTGAAGTGTATGGACTATGCTGGCCTGGGTAGGCGCGGTCTGAGTTGTTCACCCCCTGCACGGTTTTCATGCCTGGGTGACCATCGTGACAGGAGAGACCTGCAGTTTATCGCTCCTAGAGGCGTTGTGTGACATAAACACATGCGCCGAGGTATGTACCATGTACTACTGAACTTCGGAAGTATGAAGTACACCTCTGAGGTGCACTTCCACCCCCTCGCACGGGTCCACTAGGGTAGCACCCCCTACCGGCGGGAGCTCCCTTTGCTCCCGCCGTAGATGAGCGTTTTCATACATACTTCAAGTAGAAGCATGACACACGCTCTGCGGTTCTCTACCCGCGCAGGCCATCGAAGCGTCCGAGCACAACACGCGCGTCAACGCGGTCGCGCCCGGTGTCGTGAGGACCGAAATCATGGGCGAAGAGGCAACCGACAGCGCCTACGAGGATCTCGCCAAGTCACTACAGCTCATGCAGAGGGCCGGCCGCTCCGAGGAAGTGGCGGAGTTTGTGTGCTTCCTGGCCTCCCACCAGGCATCCTTCATCACGGGCTCGGTGCACCTGATTGACGGTGGCGCCGCCATCAGAATGTGAGGGGCCAGCGCCGGTGCGATTAGGGGGAGGGGGTGACAGCTGCCTCCGCTGGCCAGAGCTGCTGCTGCGCAGTGGTTTTGCCGATTTGTGTGTGGGGGGGAGGGAGGGAGCGCGCACTGTGTGTTGGGGGAGGGGCATGGAGGGGGGAGCATGTGCCACTTGTACATTACACGGCGAGTGTGGTGGAGGCATTGAGCTGCATCCAAGTTGTTGGCATTGACGTGTGCAGAGGTGCTGCCTGTGCCTAGCAGCCACTTGGCCCGGGCCCACACACCCAGGCTTATGAAGGGGTTGCAGTGGGGAGCTACAAGCTGACTGATACAGTCCTGGTACATTGTGCGCATGTACACATCTGGCAATGCATGGCGTTTCAAGCAGCGTCAATCGTCCACCTTGCCTCCGCCTTCATTTTGTTGACAGTGTCAGCTTGTGCACCTGTGTGCAACCTTACATTGTGGCTGCGGCAGCTGGCGCTGCACATGGGTTGCAGCAAGCACACGCATGCATGGAGCAGAACGCTGCTGCTCCATGTGGCACTGCGTACGTTGTGCATGCACGGTGTCGACCGCTCATGGCAGTTTGTACATCTAGCTCAACTACATGTAGCTGATGCCTGCTGTGACCCACTGTTCCTCCACCGTTTCAAGCTGCTCGTCCGCTGCTAGCACGTGTGTGCTTTTGTTGAACTCCGTATAGGGGGCGGAAAACCATGTTGTCCTATGTTGCCGTGTGCATGAAGGTGGCAATACCCAGCATTGTGCACTCTGATGCGCTAGCCTAGCATATGCTGCTACAGCACTACAGCCTCAAATCCCAGGGGAGCTGATTTCATCCCCACCCAGCTCTCCCGGTTCACCATTTCACCACACACACCAGGGACCACCATGCACTGGGTGACACGTGCCGACAGTGCCATCTGGTGCGCCGCTGACAGGGCTTAGCGTGTGCGCACCAGCGTAATGCCCTTCAGCGCCAAGGGCGCTGCCGCTGCCGTCACCACCTCCCGTGTTGCTTATTTCGTCGCCACCGCCCGCGAGCACGCGCCTGCCCTCAGGGCTGATGCTGCCAAAGAAACCAAGTGCCAGGATGGCAAGCTTGTAGCAGCTCGGGTCATGTGTACACATACTTAAGTCAGAGGTACTTCGGAAGTACTTCAGAAGTATTATAATAATAAATACTTTCAAAGGAAGTATGATAAATACTTCAAAAGTACGGTACTTCAAGTACCTGCTCTAGGGGCGCCCCGTGCAGCAGCAGCAGCAGGGCACCGCAACAACCGGCGAAAGCGGCCACAGTAAACCACGTCAATGAACTTGTGTGCATGCTGTGATGGGTCCAATGCATTAATGCGACCTGCATGCCCACCCCACCACACGGACCTACAGAAGCTGCACCGCACATGGCAGGTGGGTGCATCGAAGTGTGGCACTGTGCCACGCGCAGGCAATGCCAGGACATGCAAGCTGGCAGTTCAGTTGCTGCTGACTGAAAGTGCCTCTCGGTACCTCCAGGTCATGGCGACGGTGTTTGTGTGACACAGACTGAGCAGCAGCGGCCTGGCGCGCACGCTGCACCATGGTCCATGGTGTTGAAGTCAGTTGTACGTCGCCTCCTTCCGGCCGCATTACCGTTCAGTAGCGCGTGAGCCAGGTGGCGAACATGGCATGAACCTATGCCGCCACTGTCAGTGCATGCTAGAAGGTGCGGCCACTGTTCGCTGTGTAGGCAGGTGCAGGCTGTGCAAAGGCTGTTATCCCTTCTGACACCCCGCAGACAGTGCTGCACAGAGCTCGAGCTCTCTCATGCACGCCAACTGTTGCTAGCCAACACTGATGGCAATGCTCACCATTGTGCACCAAACCTATTTGATAGAATGTGAGGCTACAGTAGCATGTTGCTACAACACAACTACAGCAGTGGTGACGTACAGCCCCATGTCCCAGGAAACCTGCTCCCATCCTCCCTCCAGCTGCTGGTACACCATCCTCTCCCCCACACCAGGGACAGCAGCCACTGGCATGTAGTCCATGATACATGCCAACAAGGCCATCTCGTGCCCACCAACTCAGCGTACGCACGCCCCAAGTACTACTACTTTTTTTTGCTGGCGGGCACGGACGGCGCATGCAACTGGGACGTGCGGCGGTGGAGGCGGAGTCACATGGTGACACGCGCCCGCACGGGCGCCTGCTGACTCGCCATGATCTGTGACACAGGAAAATGTTGGAGCGCACCAGCTTGGGCCGCGCTGCCGCCAGCACACTGGCCTGCAATCGTGGCATGAACGTGCCATCGGTGCACCATGGTAACGTGCACACGCTTCAGAGCACGCCCGGGGCTTGTCCGTGTGCGCCCACCGCCTGCGCACTGCTGCACGCTCCGTGTGTGGCCAACACCCGTCACCACTGCTCAGCACCTTCTGCTCAACGAGGCATGTGCTCGCAGTGGCGGTCAGCAGGCAGGAGGTTAAGGGCATGGCGGCTGGCGCTGCGACTGGGCAGCCGCAGTGCCTGAACAGACTGCGCTCTGTCACCTCTGCACGCCAGCAAAAGCAGCGGGGGCCGTCAGAGGACCACCTGCACGTGCATGGCCATAGCCTTGTTAAGCCCGTCATGTGTTGCTGTGTGGCTGTGCCACACTGCTTAATCATGTGGGACTTGGTATCACGTGCTTTTGGCACTAGCTGACAAGTGCTGCAAAATTCCAATTGCTGTACCAAATGCTGGGAAACACAATATATTTTAGTTTCGTGCTTGGCGCACAGTTGCTACGAAGTGGACTGTGGCGAGCTACAGCAGCGGCGCCTGCCTCCTGTGCTGTCTCGCAGTACGGCCACTGTGTGTTTGCCAGGCAGAACACAGGCCAGCAGCTCCCCACCAGCAGCCTGCCATACCGTTAAGCCAATCGCCGCGTAACCTCTAAATATAGGTTTCACATGGCAGGATTGCTGCATCACACAGCAGAGCAGGCACAAAGCTTGCATCAGTCACTGGTAAAAAACACCAAGCCTCATTGATGCAGCATGGTGATGTCCACAGCTGCAGCGTGCGTACGCTGGTACCCCTTGTTGCGGTCTCATCTCGTGTGTAAACTTGAACGAAAACCACCGTAAGTTTTTTACAACGAACACACTAACAATGAGGCCTTTCAAAGATTGCTGTCAGCTTCGCGACATCAGCTTGAAGGTTGCGCACCCTCTACACTGCCAGTGGCTATCACATCACACAGCCAGACGGCAGTGGTAGCATGCTGCCTGGGTAAAGGTAGCATGCAGCTGCTACCTGAGTTACTTCGCTTGTGTACAAATGAGCTTTCACACAGACATGCAAGTGTACAACTGACGCTGTGGAACTCTGACAAGGTCCACGAAGACGTTCATGTGCAACCCTTTGTCCAGGTGCAGCAGCATCATTTGATGTGTGGACGTGGCTGTGAGCCATGCAAGTTGCCCACTTTTAAACCACGATGTGGGTGTGGCAGTGGCACTGAGTTCGAGGACCCGGGCGCGCGCTACTCCATGGCCAGGCTGCTGCCGCATGCAGCAAGTAAAGATTGGGTGCACGGCACCCAGCCCACGACGGCGCAAGGCACCACAGGCCTGCCGCAGACAACGACGCATGCCACATCTGCCGCCGAATGTGAAGGGGGGGGGTTGTTGCTCGGCATATGCCGCCGATGCTGCGGCGGTGGCGTTGACTCCCCAGAATTTGGTGCTGCTGCACCGTGGCGAGCGCGGCCATCCAGAAGTCAGGAAGCCGGCCGGCCGGCCGCCCCAACCCCACCAGAGCCAGCTGGAGCAAGTTGCAGTTGAGCAGCAACATGGGGCCGCAATCAAGCTGGTGACCCCCAGGTGTACCAGATGTTGATGTGTGGATGAAAGATGAGCGTGGCCTCGCCAGCTCGCCCGCTCCACGATGGAAGGCTCGAAAGCGTGGCACAGCAGGGCACAAGCGCATGGTGCTTTCCCCACCGCTATTCGATGGATGAGGCTGGGACTTGCATAGCCTGACCTGCTGAGCAGCAGTCAGTGGAGTTAACGTCCACGAGGTTGGAAATGGGGGGTGGAGGGGGCGGTCGCAGCCCGTGAAGGTGGAGAAGGAGGGGTGACCAAGTGCCAGACACATAGTGGAGCGTATACCGCGCTCCTGGCTGCTTGAGTGGGAGCCACCGCGCCAGCCTTGCCCCGCACGTGGTTCACATTGATGTTGACATTTGCTGCATCTTGCACTTGAAGTTGATGATCGACGCAGCCCTATCAAGTTTTTCATGTGCGTGAACAACAGAAATCAGAGCAAACGCACAAACCCCACACAAACAGAGACACCAGGGCGGAGGCAGCACTGCGACACCAGGCCAGCGGCGGCAGCGGAGGCGACGCAGAGCCCTTACTCTCACAGGAGAAACCCGACCCTAGCTTCCTCAGACCTCACACGCGCGTGGATCGCGGGTGGCGTCCCCCTCTCAGTAGCACTTGAAGCTTCGTGAGCGCGCCTTTTTGTTGCTGACGGCGGGCAGAAAGGGCGCTGCTCTACCTGGACAGCGAGCCATGCCGACGGCCGTTGCCCCCGCTTCTGTGACCTCTCTGCCACTGGACAGGGTGCCGATAGGCATGGGCGTCGACCCCTCCCCCCCCCCCCTCACCAAGCCGCGACCCGCGGAGGGACCCACCCAGGACCAGCCAGGCACCACCATTTGCACAAGCGGCAGCAGCAGCACCACCTTTACGATGGCGCCAAATGTGGTGGAGGGCGAACGGCCGGCCGGCACCCCTGCGGCCGCCTCTGGGGAGCGTCCACCCTCTCCCCCGCCCGCGGACACGGGGGCGGCCGAGGCTGGCGGCGTCCCTCCCCCTCCTGCCCCTTTTAGCCACCCTGCAGAAGCCGTCGTCCCTCCACCGGCCCGGGAGAAAGAGGACGTGCCCACTGCTGGTGCCACATTGCCGCAGGCCGCCGAGCCTGCCGAGCCCGATGCCACCCCTCTCCCACCACCTGTAGCGTCAGCCCTTGTGGCCCAGCCCCCGGCACCTACGCCTGTTGTCGTGGACAAGGGTGTTGCGGGTGGGACGAGGGCGCAAGAAAGAGCCAACAACGCACCACCACCTGGGGAAGGCGCTGCTGCCATCGCAGCCAAGGTGGGTGGTGGCAGCCGCAAGGGCAAGTGGACTCCGGAGGAGGAGGCCTACACGAGCCGCATCATCAGGGACTTCAACAACGGCTACCTGCCCCTCCCCCCCGGCACCACCCTGCGGACCTACCTCTCGGACAAGCTAGGCTGGTGAGTAACAGCAAAAAAACCACGTTCGTTTGACGCGCGGCATGCTCCCGTACCTGCGCACGACCCTCTGCCCCAGTGCATGCCTGCGCACCATTCCTAGTGCCACGCAAACCTCCATGCTTGCAGCATTACCGATGTAGTGCACTGGGTCCATTGTACAGCGCACCCGATCGCGCAAGGTCGTCGCGTTCGATTTCGGACGAACCGGCGACAACAATATCCCCGTGAGCCCTAGCGGAGCTATCATGCGCTATGGCATGTTCGTAGGCGGCTACGGTGCGACACCCGCTCTATCACTCAGTACGTGCACCGTGCGATGCAAGCCGGGCGCTGCGGTGCATTACCGCACGCGTGGGAATTTTCTCTCGTCGACAACCTGCTGACCGCTGGCGCGGCAGTTGAAACATGCGCACGGCCTTGCGCGCACACAGCATATAAGCACGCGGCCTGTGCGCACGCCATGCTAACACTCCTCTGCCACACGTGGTTCTGCCCATTGTGCAGTGACCCGATGCGCATCACCAAGAAGTTTGCGGGCGCGGCGTGCATCGGCAAGCGCGTGTTTGCCCCCTGCGAGCGCACCCCAGAGAATCTTGCGCTGGTGCTGGCCAGCAAGAGGGATGTGAGTGCCCATGTTCAGTTCCCACGCGCATGCTATGCTTGGCAAAAAAATTGCGGCAGCTTGTATGACGCTGGCGAGGCAGTCCAACATACTCCACGACCAGTGGCGCTGTGCTGGCGCATGTGGTTGCAGTTGAAGTTTGTAGTCAGTTGACGTTGAAGTTGAACCTGCCGCTTACGCTTGCTGCTGCTGCTGCCACCACTCCCCCTGGCCCGCCACCTCAGCAGCATCAGCCCTCCGCACACCCTATCATGGTATACACTTGCATGTACGAACTTGTGCTACCGCCGGCATTTCTCGGTGTGCCTGATGTTGTTTTTTCGCAACTGCACCCCCCGGCCTATCCCTGCTACGCTATGCTCTATGCGTGATGCTGCCGTCGCCAGCCCAAACGCAGAATTACCAACCCATTTTCTCCTTGGTGACACACGCACACATTTGTTTTTGCCCACGCAGCTGGCTGTGCTGGAGGAGAAGTTCAAGCAGCGCCTCGAGGCCAGCAAGCCGCCCCGGCAGAAGACCAACTCCGCCATCACCAACGCCATCCGCGCCGCCCAGCTGCAGGCCGCCCAGCAGCACCACCAGCAGCCCCTCGACCCGCTGCAGAACCAGAAGAACCAGCAGAGCCAGCTCAAGCAGGGCGGCAAGCAGCAGCCACAGCACCTCCAGCAGGGCGGTGGCCCTGAGCTCAACGACCTGGACGCCTGGGCGGGCGGCCAGGCCACCGCCGACCACATCCTAGGCATTGCGCAGCACGCGGTCGCTGCCGCCGCCGCCGCGGCCGCCGCCAGCCACCAGCAGCACAGCATGTCGCACATGCGGCACCGCACGCGCGTGGCCCCGCCCTCCGCGCCCGCTGCCATGACCACCGGCTACTCGCTCGGCCGCGCGCACGCCGCCTTTGCCTCCCGCAACTACGCGCCCGCCAGCTCCAACGCCGTCAGCAACGCCGCCGCCGCCGCCGCGGCCCGCCAGTTTGCGGGCCTGCCCGGTCTGCAGCCACACGCCGCCTACGCAGCGGCCGCCGCCGTG
>JAULBY010079313.1:0-30921 GCA_032358315.1 Ophiocytium majus
AGCCACCGAAAACCGGAAGGTCGGCTGGAATCGGCTGTAACTTCACTTCCAAGTTGAAGTTTGAAGTTTTGAAGTTACCAACGTGTGCATCTTGAAGTTGGCTATCACATACATTGACGGTGGGCACCAGAATAATGATTTGCAAAACTTCTCTGTCTGCTATGTGCAATAGGGAAAATACTTGTGGAACTAATGGTAGTATATACACTTGAAGTTGGCGTGAGGTACGTACAAAGTGTGCAACCTCGCCCATGCCCAGTTATCCGCTGTCATCAGCTGTTGCCCCGCTGCCGCCGCCCTGCTTGCGCCAGGTCGACTTTGCCGATTTTTGCGCGGGCATGAAGAGGGCGGGCGCCGACCTGGGCGTCCTCGGCACCGCCACGCTCATCCTGCCGGCGCCTGAACGTAAGCGCACTTCAATAACGTGCGAACTGCTATAACGAGTGCACCCAAGTACTTACTCGGGTATGTTGTGCAGGTGCCGATCTGGGCGTGCTCGGCACGGCCACGAACACCCAGCCGGCGCCCAAACGTAAGCGCACTTCAACTACTTGAAGTATTCAAGAAAGAGTACACCCCCCTCCCTTGATGTTTTTGCTTGGGCACGTTGTGCGGGCTCGAACCTGCCCATACTCTGTATACTTCGAACTACGTATGCACTGCAGTACTTCGTGCCCCGGGGTGCTTTGTGGGGCACGTCCTACAATAGTAGTATAGAAAGTCTATATCTGTCTCTGTGCCGTATACTTTCATGTAGTCGTACTTGAGGTATGCAGCAGCCAGGCACCAGCAGGACGCTGTACCGCCCAGCAGCTCCCATTGCACGCACGCCCGTTTGCCAGCTCTAGCAGTGCGGCGCCGCAGCAGAGACTCCGCCGGCGTGCCCGCGACGCCCACAGTGCAGCCGCGCTGCCCAAGGACGCTTGACATGTTTCTAGTGATGGGTCATAGCGTGTAATTTTTGTATTACGACGCCGTATAACGTATGTGAATACACCGTTTAACGTACACAGATGAACGCATTCATACGAAAAATACGCCGTACATTGCGTTTGTGGGCGTAGAAATACGCCGTATTTTGTGTAACATATAAAATACGGTATACGCCGTGACCCATCGCTACATACTTTGAAGTACTTTAGACTCTACTACATGAGCGGTAGCAGGCATGTACTTCCTCAAGGTGTGCCAGGAGCTGGGCGGGGATGGGGGCAGGTCCCCTGGGACATATGGCTGTAGTCCATCAGACTAGTGCTCTGGCAACATGCCAGGCTTCCCTTGAAGTACGCACAGTGCTGAGCATTGCCAGCTTTTTCGCTGCGTATCTGATTCCTTTTTCTGGTCACGCGCACCGTGTGCGAAGGGCCTTCTGCGCCCTAAGCGGAGTTTAATAAGAGTATTTCATCATTACAAACACATGCCGTCGCAGGGCACCGGCCGCTCTCTTGCGCTTGTGCCTGCTCGGAGGGCTCACCGCCAGCGCCGGCGCGTGCTGTTGCCCCTGTGTGTCGGCTGTCTGGCAGCCCATGTGTTCAACTCCGACATCTGGCGTGCTCAGCAGCACTCGGACCGTGGGGACAACTCGCACTTCAACGTAAGTGTGGGGTTGCACGGAAGCTAAAGTGTATGGGCGTTTTTTTCCCTGTCATAACATGTGCAATAACGGACTGTACTGGGCCAGCCACCATGCCAGGGCACCAGACGTTGGCCGCACACGCCTGCGCCAAGCTGTTGCCATCACCATGGTTTTTTTCCTTAGCCATATATATATATATATATGCGCTGCATTTATGCTCCGTATACGGCGTATGTATATGGCTTGCTCATAATAGTACCTCTACCTCGAAGTGCAAGTTTTTGCGCGACCCTAGTTACCATAAGCGCCCTCCGCCGCGGCCGCGCTCGCTTGTGCGCGGCTAGGCTTGCAGACCCTCCATGTTTTGTCCAATCTTTCACGCCAAAGGAGCTTCGTCACCCGCTCAGTGGCGTGCACATCATGAGGTAGGGACTCCAGACGGCGGTTTATCCTATGGCGGGCCGGCCTGCCCACTCGGACGCCCCGCTCGCCTCTCGTTGTGGTCCGATGGTGGTGCCCCCCCCGCGGTAGTGGTGTGTCCGGCAAAAAGAAAGTGTGCATCATGCACGTGCACTATCTACGACCCACATTACGCCACATGCACCATTGTAGCACCCACTTGCCATTGTAGAGTTGTGCACATGCGGCGCGCACATGAGGCGTATATCACCTTCAAAACACCACTGCAGCACAGTGTACTTCAAGAGGTACTCGAGTTGAGACTGGGACGCGGGGCTGTCATCCATTCAGACTGGTGCTCTGGCAACATGCCAGGCTTTCCTTGGAGTACGCAGTGCTGAGCATTGCCAGCCTTTTCGCTACCCATCTGATCCCTTTTCTGGTCACGCGCACCGTGTGCGAAGGGCTTTCCGCGCCCTAAGCGGAGTTCAATAAAAGAGTACAGTGTACTTCAACAAGTACTTGAGTACCGCAGTATACCTTTTTTTCCCCCGGCCCTGTGCCCGCCTGAGCGGCCGAGTGTCCCCTATCCGGCACCCCCGGCGCTGCAGCCGCAGGGCACTGCTGGCGCGCGCATTTCCGCCCCGTTTGTGACACCGGTGCCATGCGCAGCGAGTGCGCCGGAGAACCTACGCCCGCACTTCAAGCCCGCGGCACCCCCAGCAGATGCGCATTTGCCCGTGACGCACACCTCTAGGGCGTGCGCATAGCTCGGCCGCCGCTACCGCCGCTGTGCATGCAACCCTGCTGGTGGTGCCGCCCTCTTGTGCTTGCCGGCCGTGGCGGAGCTGCCGCCCCTCCCGCTTCTCTGCCATGGCCCACGCCTAGTGATGGGTCACAGCCTATAATTTTTGCGTTGTACGCCGTTTAACGTATGCAGATGGGCGTATCTATACGGCAAATACGCCGTACATCGCGGTTTTTGGGCATAGAAATACGCCATATTTTGTATAACGTATAGAAAACGTTATACGCCGTGACCTATCACCACCCATGCCCGCGTGCACCGCGGAGGGCATGCTCCGCCGCCGCCGCTGGTTGTGCTGCCGCCCCTGCTGGTGCCGCCGCCACTGCTGCTGCCGCTGCTGCTGATGCCGCCACTGCCGCCACTGCTGCCGCTGCCACTGCTGCTGCCGCCGCCGCTGCTGCCACTGTCACTGCTGTCACCCGCCGCCCTGAACCATACCCTCTGTGGTAATTTGTGCGCTGTGCCCCCTCCGCAGGGGGCTCGCAGGCGCGCGTCAGCCTTCTAGTGCGCCGCCACCGCCGCCCACGACCACCCTCCAGGCGGCAGCAGGCGCTGCACTGCATCAGCGCCACACAGGCCCCTGGCAGCGGTGCCACCGCCACTTTTGTGTGTCCTGTAACATCAGGCCAGCCCCTCCCCAGTACAAAGACAAAGGTGGTGGCGCGACCGCAGGTGCGACCTGCAGTGCTCAGCGCCGCAGCGCCCCCGTGGCGGCGGCGGTGAAACACCTCCAGGGGTGTGAGGCATGATGTGACTCACATGGCGGCTTCCGCCGCCGCTGCTGCTGCGGACCGGACCGGACCGCCGCTGCCTCAGAGCAGCATCAGTTTTCTCGCTCAGCGATGACACACGGCCAGGTCGTCACGCTGGGCGTGTGCCAGCCGTGAACCAGGGTTGAAGTTGCAGTTGGTGACTTGAAGTTTTGTGGGTGGTGGACGGCCACAGTTGAAGCTGCGTGGATGCGCACGCGTCCCCACGTGTTGGGCGTTGGCGCCCATGCGTGGGCACACACTGTAGTGCACTCCACAACGGCTGCCACATGGTATACCTTCAGTAGAAGTATAGTGGGGCGGTCGATAACTGCCCGGCGGCAGCTGCTGCAGCGGCAGCACTGCCGCGCGTCTCTGCCACCAGCCAGCCGTCGCCGCCCAATCTGTGTTGGTCCAGCCAAGCCCCGGCATACACTCCCCAGCACCGCCTGTTCCTTTGCCTTCAAGTTGTGCAGCTAGGCGCCTTCCCAGATTCTTCCCTTGCACAGTGTTATTTTCCGTGTGACAAGAGCGGAAATTCAATACATTCCACATGCGTTTTCAGCCTTATTTTGACTATACATATGCGCTCCGGTGAAACGAGTACATTCCCTATTTTTGTTTGTGTTGTTTGTTGACAAACACATCGCGTCCATCAAAACCATGTGCAGCCCTTTCAAACTTTTAAGGCATTCAATGCGGACGCCTATTCGCTCACTGTGCTCAGCAGGCCTGCGCAAGCGGCTCGCTCATTTTCAAAGCCGCGGGCTGGCAGCTGGCAGCTGCTGGCGTGCGACCGTGCGACCAGGTTTGCTGGCTGACGGGGTGCTGCTGGCAGTAGCACAGCCTGTGCAGCAGCAGTGGGTGTGCCGCCTGGTCAGACACCAGTACGCCGGGCCGCGGCAGCTATGCTCTGGCACGAGGCCGAGGCCGCATCACCAAAAAGTGCGCTGCAGTTGTAATCGGTCCCGTCACTGGCTTGCCAGGAAGCGAGAGGCAGCGCGCGCAGGCGTGAAGGCCAGCGGCCCACGCCGCGGCAGCGGCAAGCGCGGTGCTGGTGCGCTCACTGGACAGGGAGCTGACTAGGGTGGGGCGCGCAGGCAGCGGCCGCTGACAAGGCGGCGCCCAGCGCTCTGACGCGTCGCGCCAAGCGCCAAGCGCCTCTCGTCGTCGCGCGGCAGCAGCAGCAGCCATGGGCCTCTGTTTAGGCAAGCCCACGCCGGAGGCCACCAGCGTGAAGCTGAAGGGGGAGCTCATGGCGAGCAGGAGGGAGCTGGACATGAGCAAGAGGAGGGAGTCGACGATGCTGCACAACCTGGTGCACGAGGAGTTCAGGCGCAACATCAACGAGGTGAGAGGCTGCCGCACACCAGCAGCGTGGCGCCAGCGCAGTGTGTGGGGCGGTGACCCGCGAATGGGTGGCCCCTCCTGCCTTGCCGGTGCGCCAGGCCCCTCTGGTGTCGTGTTGGCGCTGAACAAGCATGGGGTTCCACTGTTTTCATTGCGTGTGCCGCCTGTTGGTTTGCAGTGCGGCACGTGCTGCTGCTGAGCACAACCGCAGCACAGCAGGTGGTTTGTGTGAACTTGACCACTTTGCACAAGGAAAAACACTGTGTCTATCCGCGCATGGGTGCGGCTTTCCCGTATTGCTACCATACATCATACTCCCAGCAGCTTATTCGCTACGGCAGGCTTCCCAGCTGCCGCAGCCCTCTTCTTCACCGCCGCGCCACCCTACTAGCCGCGCCCATCGCGCCGTGAGGCAGTTACAGTTACACCCTGGCGCCCTCTCCCATGATGCCAACTGGGACGCATCCCACCGCTCGGCGCCCTTGTTGCGCGCTGCCAGCAGAGGCGCCCACACTTCAGCGTGCTGGTGCACAGGCAATGGCGTGCAGCACTGGCGGCGCTCTCCCCCCCTGTTGCGCACGCATCACGAGTGGGCTGCGCCAACTGTGTTGTGAGCGCGCAGTGGCAGGCGCCAAACCAGCTGCTGATCACCGCCGCCCCTGTCACCCCCCGCAATTACGCCCCTTTGAACATTCAGAGGCGCGCCTCAGGGCAGGCATGCCACTGCGTGCGCCGCCGCCGTGCACAGACAAAAGACTCAGTGTTTACTGTGCCGTGTGCGCACACAAGCGACCAGCCCGCAGGCTGTGGTCTGGCATGCTGCCTCCATCAGATTTCTTTCAAAACCAAAAAAAAACAAAATGGTTGTGCACACCACCAGGCAGCGGCCGGGGGCAACGCACATTGCCGTGGCAGCGATGGCCCTGCGCAGGGTTTTATCATGTGCTCAACAGAAGTCTGTGACACACACCGCGTGCCGCTGCCCCCCCGCCAATCTAACCTATGTGAGTGCAGCAACGCCCATGGCGCATCATTCTCCCCCGCCCTGGCATGTTCAACCCAGTGGTGTTAAACCGCCGAAACCCCTACTGTAGTGTTGTGGGTGTGGGAGCACAATGTTGTAACAGTAGCAGTGCTTGCCAAACACACCTTCGTGCGTGCTGTGCCTGCCGCGCCGCCAGCGCCGGCGGCGGCACGGTGATTGTGTTCGAAATTGCTACCCCTAGTACGCCGGATTTGTGATGAAGAAGTCACCCGTGATCTTCTTTGGTTCTGGGAATGGGAGGAGTTTCCTATCAAGAGAAACTTGGCTCTTGTCACGTGCTCAGCAGAAGTCTGTGATGTGGCTGCCGCGGTTGCTGCTGAGCACATGGGTGTACAACCTGCAGATGGGGCGGCCGCCGGGGAATGGGATTTGAAGTTGCACACACTGGTGTCATGTTGAAGTTTGTCATGTGCTCAGCAGCCGATCACTCTCCCTGAGCACACGCGACCTGCAGATAAGGCGGCTGCTGGGGAACGGGAGTTGACGTTGCACATACCGTCTTGGTCTCATGTTGAAGTTTTTATATTCGCCATAGAGACATGAGGGCATTGTTGAAGTTTGTCATGTGCTCAGCAGCATGTCACTGCCCCCGCTGAGCACACGCGCGCAGGTGTACGACCTGCAGACGGGGCGGCCGCTGGGGGCGGGCAGCTTTGGCACGGTGCGCGCGGTGACGCACCGCAGCAGCGGGAAGGAGTTTGCGCTCAAGACGGTGGAGATCAAGGGGCTCAAGGACGCGGCGCAGTTCAACTCGTTCATGAATGAGGTAAGTGACCCATGAATTTTCGCAAATTCATGTGGTAGAAGTGTTCACGAACATACTCATGAGACCAAGGGGCTCAGGGACGCGGCGCAGTTCAACTCGTTCATGAACGAGGTGCGTGAATTTGTGGGAAGGCCACGGTGCCAGAGGGTTGTGTGCACATGCTTTTCATACAGTAGTGGTATTATTCACAGATGTATTCATGAACATACTGGTGAGACCAAGGGGCTCAATGACGCGGCGCCGTTCACCTCGTTCATGAACGAGGTGAGCACCGGTGTTCACGGGCCGGTTCATGAACATGAGCAGTGTGAGTGAATGTGTGTGCAGCTTTGTGAGATTAGGGCCGCCCGCCTTGAACGCGCGACGCGCGGCGTCTTCAACTTTTTTATGAGGTCACTGGCCCATGTGCGTGTGCAAAGGTTTCGGTGCCACAGCGTTGTGTGCACATACAGAAGCAATCTAAAAGTAAATTAAAAAATTAAAAAAGCAAAGATGAAAACAATCAACAAGTAGTCGTAGGAGTACTACTGGTAGGAATGAACATGACTATAACATCAAGGGGCTCAAGGACGCGACGCAGTTCAACTCATTCATGAATGAGGTGAGCGCCGGTGTTCACGGCCGGCGCGTGGACACGAGCAAGTGCGTGAATGCATGTGATCAACAGGCTCTCGGACGCGGCACAGAACTCTGTGCTTCTCCATGAAGTGAGGTGACCGACCCATTTCATCGCGAAGAGGTTGCAGTGCGAGCGTTGTACCGACTGGTAGAAGGACACAGGACGTTGTATGCACACACTTGGCAAGTACCTGCAGCCCCAAAACACTTGTACAGAAGCAACAAGGAACGGCATGTTCGGGCATGGTTTCTCTTCTCGCGCGCACGCCATGCCCACAGGGCTTTCTGCGCTTCAAGCAGGCCTCAATCAGAACTACTTCAAGTACTTGAAGTACATACTTTGACGTACACGGGTTAGGGTCTGAGGGTGGTTTGGCCCAGGCAGCACGGTCATGAGTGGGGTGCGCGCGCAGCCGTGGCCATCCGTGAATAATCCTTCCTACAAGACAAACTTCCATAAAGTAGGTGCAACCAAGTACATATTGCAGGCAGCCTGTTTACTTTTGCGTGTTACACAGTACGTGCATGCAAGCCGGGGGCGTGGGCGCCACGTAGAAAAGTGTGCAGGTTCACTTACAGCCTATTCATTTCTCGTAGGTCCCGACACTTGCATGCTGCTGAGCACACGGCAGCGTCCATGGCAACGGCGCCGGCGCCACTGCGCAGCTGGCGCTGGTGCGCAGTGTCACCGCAGCCATGCTCGGGGACCGCTGCACTGTCAAGCGATGCCGATGAACGGCTTTGGCGGCGGCGCCGGGATGCATGAACGCTGCGCCGCGGCCGCCGCCGCCGCGGCCGCTGTACCTGTGGCCACGGTAGCTGCCACATCGCCTCAGCCTTGGCCGTCCATGAACAAGCCATTGTGTGTAACACACGTGTCCACACTGGGTGCACCTAAGTACAGACCATAGCCTGTTCATCTACGCATCTTGTACAGCACGTGCACACAAGTTGGGGGCGTGGCGCCACGTGGCAAAGGGCGCAAGTACACAATTGAAGCCTTTTTTTTCCCTTGGCACACAGGTGTACCACGCGGCCTCTCTGGCTGCGGCAGCGGTCGCAGCGTCTGCCGGGTCGATCATATGCAGCGCGGATTGTGCTTCCTTGCGTCCGGAGCCACCGAGCTGTCTGTGCACGAGCACACACCTCCAACCGGGGTGTACGCGCTCGCTATTGTGGTCCCACCCCTGCTGCTGCTGCTGCTGCCGCCGCCGCCGCCATGTACATGAATGCTCAGAAGAGACCCATACTACTGAAGTATATTCACAGCCGGTGGCGTGTCCCCCTATCTCGCACTGGTATCGTCAATTTTGACATTCGCGGTGCCCTGCCTCAAGTGGTGCCGCTTCGCTTGGCAGGCTACTATACTATGGTACAATACATACATATGACCGCCGCCATGCTGCGCGCTCTGCCGCCTACGGTGTACTGCTGAGCGAGCGCAGATTGAGATCATGCGCAAGCTGGACCACCCCAGCGTGGCAAGGCTGCAGGAGGTGTACCATGCGCCGGACTACATATTTTTGGTGCTGGACCTCTACTCTGGTGAGCCGCCAATGCCATACATCTTAAGTACTTGGATGCGTGTGAGTTGTAAAACACAATAGACGCGTGTAAAAATATGTGTACATGACAAGTACTAGACATGGATTTCGAAGTATACATATATTGATCATATTCCTGTGCTGCACCTCTATTCTGGTGAGACGCCAGTGCTATGCTTTGGAAGCGCAGCTACAGTAGGTCGGTGCCCAATGTGCAGCACCGCCATGACATGCAGTGGCTGGCAACCGCGGCTGCATGAGTACCAGTTCCATGCGTGTGAGTTCACAAAGTAAATGTGTGTAAGAATGTGTACACGACATGTACTACATGTATACACTTCACAGTGTACTTCAGAAGTATGTTGACCTACGTACTTCGTTATATGGTGCATCGATTGGCAGTAGACACAGCTGCAGTTCATGTGAACCAGTGGGCCGGCGACACCAACGTCTTCATGGTTATGGATGAGGGACTCGGGCATGGAACCGGCGGCGAAACTGTAAAAAGCGAACTGCCGTGCGCCGCACCACGTCTGTCATTCCCTTGCGCGCGCACACCGGCACTTTGATGGCATTGCCTGGGCGAGCAAACCCAGCCATGAGCTGGTGCATGCCACCACCCCTCGAGCCGCGACCCGCCGCACGCACCCCACGCTGTGGTGGCGCGAAAGTGCACACGAGCTGTCGCTTCCTGCCACAAAGCGCTGCTGCTGCTGAGCACTGCCGACACCGCTGTGTCTGCTGCTGAACGCCGCCGCTGGCGCTGTGTCCGCAACTGAGCACCGCCGCCACCACTTTGTCTGCTGGTGAGCAAGACCGCAGAAGGGGGGGCTGCTGAGCACTGCCCCCGGCACGCCCCCGCGCGCTGCCGCGCGCGTCCGCTGCTGCTGAGCACGTGCATCACCGCACTGCTGAGCACACAGTCCACCCTCGCGCCGCTGCTGCTGAGCACCGCAGGCGGCCTCGTGCACCGGCAGCGCACCCGCACACCCCTGCTGATGCTGAGCACGTGATCACTGCACTGCTTCTGCCGAGCACACACTTTCCCAGCTGCCGCTGCTGCTGAGCACCGCAGGCGGCGACCTCGTGAAACACCCGCACAGCTCTGCTGCTGCTGAGCACCTGCATCACTGCGCCTGCCTCTGCTGAGCACACGCTGCCCCCCCCGTCGCTGCTGCTGCTGAGCACCTCAGGCGGCGACCTCGTGGACCGGCAGCGCATCCGCACGGAGAGCGACGCCATGGCGGTCGTGCGCTCCATTGTGGACGGCATGCGCTATTGCCACGACCACCACATTGCGGTGAGCCCCATTAATTCAACTTTACTTTTCGACTATGTTTTCTCATTTAGCACTACAGTATGATAATGATAATAGTCCATTGTGGACAGCATGCGCTACTGCCACGACCACCACATCGCGGTGAGCGCCATCAAAGTCAGCTTAACTTTTACGATACTTCGAAGTATGTGTTTCTCATTTAGCGTTGCATGATAATGATAATAGTCCATTGTGGACGGCATGCGCTAGACTCCTGCCACGACCACGACATTGCGGGGAGACGTCGCCGTGGCTCCGTGCCGTGCCTGGCCTTGCGCTGTGTTTTTTTTTACGGTGCCGCACTTGTGAATAAACGAACAATTTTTGGCATTGGCAGCTGCATAAGACCGTTTCTAGATGCTTCGAGGTATTGTCGCTGGTGGCATTGGCGCAGCTGCTGCTGCTCATTTTTTTAGGGCTGTTACACTAGTTTGGATTCCTGTTTGAAGTGTATTTGTTCTTGCAATGCCGAGATGCTGGGCTGGCAATTTTTTAGGTGCCCTGGCCACAGCTGTCCTCCAAGCACACGGCCGCGCCGCATGCGGCGCCACGCTGCTGCGTCGCAGTCATGCCAACATGGCTCATGCGCCATGAGGTAGGGACTCCAGACGGCGGTATATCCTACGGCGGGCCGGCCTGCCCACTTGGACGCCCCGCTCGCCTCTCGTTGTGGTCCGTTGGTGGTGGCTGCTCCGGCGGTGGCTCCCCAGTGTGTGTGTGTGTTGCGGCAAAGTTGCGAGGAAGCAAGACCCCCACGGTGTGCCAAGCGATAGAGAAGAAACCTCACCTGGGGGGGGGTAGCGTAGTGGCGGAAGGGGCGGCAGCGGTGTTGAGTGGAAGGGTGACGCAGTTTGACGGTGCAGCAGCAGCGAGGGTGCACGCACAGGCGGGCAGGCGAGCACACCGTGGGGGTGGACCCCTTGGTGGCCGCGTGCTGCCGTGGTGGCCTGCCGGATGGTATCAAGTGGTCTGGCATGGATGGCAGCATGTCCACGCCAAGCGCGGTAGCACGCACAGCGAAGTTGTCATAACGCGTGCCAACGTGAGTGCGAACAACCGGCATTGCAATGCCGCTTCATGTGGGCACCATCCCCACACTCGAGTACTCTGCTGGGCGCAGAACTGTCCAGTGGCTTGACTGCTGCGTGTGCGCAACATAGTTTTATGCCACGCACACGCAACAAAGTCTTATGCCATGTGTGTTAAGGCATTAATACATCACCATGCCTAATGTTTGCGAGTGCGGCTGGTGAGCGGGTCCGGCGCGCCCGCCGCAGCAGCGCCGCACGCCTGACACACACACTGACGCGCGTACACACACTGGTCATTAGCCTCCAGTGTGGATGGGGCAACTTGCGTTCGTGCGCACCACTGCGTGTTGCAGCTGCAGCACACATGATGGACGACAGCACACTTGATGGACGACATGCTGTGGCTGCTGCTGCTGCAGCCCTTCTGTGAGCAAGATGTGCCGTCGCACACCCTCTGCTGAGCAAGATATGCCGTCGACTGTTCCGGGGAACGAAACACCGGCCCGGGCGAACGCAATCGTCGGTCAAATCGCCCTCCAAAGCCTCTTAAAGGTGGTGCCTGCTGGCGGCACAGCCGGCAGCAACGCGCCACCAAAGGCGGCAGCAACGGACTGGCGAGGGGGAGCGAGGCGAGGCACAGGCAGCAACAGCAGCGACAACAGCGGCCGTAGCGCACCGGAGCTGTCTCGGCCCCTGTTGGCAGCGGACACCCAAAGTACGCACACTGCGCTTAGAAGGAGGCGGCTGCACACACTCGTGCCAGCGCCACAGCGCACCCGCTGCCGCTGCAGCATCCAGCGGGGCAGCCACCCCAGGCCAGACCACCCGCGGCAGGGCCCTCTGCTCTCGCGTGGTCACCGCTGCTAGGCAGAGACGGCAAGGGCACACACTCCCAGCAGCGGCGCATTTCAAATGGCGACCAGGCTGGGCGAGCCGGGTGGGCGGGGCTGGATGGTGGGTTTGACCCCCGACATGATAGCGGACTACAAGGAGAGCTTCGACAACTTCGATAAGGTGCGCAACAGGACCCGCACAGTGCGCCCTTCCGCTGGCTGTGCAGTCTCCTCCCTCCCGCTACTCCGGAGGTTTTGCGTTCGTCTGCAGCGCCCACACCTTTGCAGAGTATGGATGGGGGCACTTGGTGCCTCCCCAAATTTGGGGGGGCGATGCTTTCTGGGGAGGGTCCCACATGCTGCTGTCCGCTGCCCAGCTGCCAGAAAGTAGCATGCCCGGCTTTCGCGGCTGTCACCATCACCTTTGCCATGCTGCCTCAGGCAGCGCGGCCAGGACGGCAAAATCGCGCAGAGCAGCAGCGCCCGCCTGTCACCTGCAACGGGCCTGTGCCCGGTAGCGGAGTGCGCTCGGGCAACATGCCAGGCCGTACAGGGCCTAGCAAGAGCGGCAGCGGCAGCAGCAGCAGCATTGAGCCTGACTTGTACACTACCGCGGATGCGCATTGGTCGCTTCCGTTGCGTGTGCCTTCACGCGGTTCGGTAAATTTCCCCTGGTTCATGAGGGGGGACAGCACACACACAGCCAGCATCTGTGCTGAGAAGTTTCAGTGACACACAATGCTCATAACTTACCGTTTTGACTAGTGACCGCGCATTTGCCAAGTTTGCTGCGCGCTTCCGCACGCCTTCCACACACAAGCCCGCCGCTTGCAGTGGCTGCACAGGTCTAGCATGCCTGCACGCCTGCACCCCGTCTGCCGCTGGGTCCCCCCTCCCCTCTCCCCTCCCCCAAAACCTCTGGCTAAACGACACCTACACGCTCATGTGCGCAGGATGGCAATGGCGAAATCAGCGCGCAGGACCTGGGGTGTGTGTTGCGGTCACTGGGGCTGGCGCTTACCGACAGGCAGGTCCGGGCAACGCTGGACAAGGTGCGGTGCTCAGCAGAACTCGGACAAGAAACTGGTAGCGACCGCATGGGTGGTGGCCGCCCTGCACACATGAACGGCATATAAACTTGTCATTGCACCCACAGCTGCGCGCACATGTACACCATACAATAGTGTTAGTGAATGCGCAGCGCTGTTCACCATTCACCGCACATGAACAGCGTACAAGAGCTACTGTGCCCACAAGGTGAGGCTGCACAAAGTGTGGGGCGCGCTGGCGATGTCACTGGCGCTGCTGAGCAACTCATTACTGTGGTTGTAGGTGCCAGATGCAAATGCTCAAGCGTCCACGAGACGGGTCAGCTGCGCAATGGAGCTGTAGTGAAAAAAACCTAAAAGGCTGATACTGCCGTGGCTGAGGCCAAATGCCAGGCCGAAGCCTGTGGGGTGATTTGTCCCCACCTGGTGAAAAGCACCAGACAGCCCCCACATCTACACGCGTCGGTCAGTGTCCTTGAGGGCTGAGGATGATTCAGAGTACAACTACCAACAGTAGTGCTTGTTTGGAAATGTGCTGTGGGCATCCGACCGGCGACCTCTTGTCAGCACGCTCTGCCCATGCTGTGAACGGGCACGCTACATATGTCGTCTAACCCACGGCGTACCCCACTTACAGCATGTACGAAGTGGTGGCCTGGCAGGCAAGCCCTACAGTAGCCTGCCAGCGGCTCAGGCATACCTGCTAGTGGCAGTTCTTGCTCTTGGTTGTAGAGAATTGTCACTTCGCGTATATGCTGCCGGGCATGTGCCATTACTTCGCGCGCGCTGGCATGCGTGACATGTGCTCTTGCGCGCCCGCAAGTGTGCACAAAGGCAGCTACGTAGTCCTTAGGTAGTGTTCAATGCCCATGTCTCTGGTGGAGGTGCCTGAAGACTTGCAGCAGCTCACGTTAATCGTGCTGCGTGCACGCCCGCCTGTGCAGTGGGATGGCGATGGCGACGGCGTGGTTACGTTCAACGAGTTCATTGCCGTCATGCGCCAGTGCGAGGCGTCATCGGACTTTGAAGCGGACGTGCAGCGGGCGTTTGAGGTGTGTGTGTGGCGCTTCTCCTTGTACACTGCATGTGTGGCGCTTACCACGCTGACAACAACATTGCATGCCTGTGTGTGCACCTGCGGTACTTCATGCAGGGTGCAGAAAACCACAACCTGCTGTATTGCCATAGTAGCAGGGCCAAGTGCATGCATGGTGTCCATGCTTGTTTAATCTCTGTGCAAATGGCCCATTTAGCAAAGCCCTTAGCTGTCAATTTCTGGATGCGCCCGCGACTGTCTGGCACGAGCCTTTGGGCTGCGCACTCTGTTGACATTGTTTGGAACTGGTATGCCTGTCATGCTGCTGCCAACAGTTTTTCGATGCAGACTCCAGCGGTGGCATCAGCGCGGACGAGCTGTCGCGTGTGATGAGGGGGCTCGGTGCCAACCTCAGGTGAACACCACTTCAAGTACTGAAGTACTTGAAGTACATTGTGCTTCTGGAACCCATTCTGAAGGAGACAGCACTTTTTTTGTCGAGGCCATGAGTACCTGCAGTGTTGTGACATGCAAGCTGCTCCCTCCTCCAACAACACGGTTCTTTTCGACCATGCTGGTTTTCAAATTCGACCAGGTGTCGTGAGCACAAGTAACGTATCATCCCATTTTGTGTGCAGCTGCCAATGCTGTTTTTGAGAAGCGTTGCCGGGCTGTGCAGACGCGCCGGCGATGACGGTGGACAACACATGCGCTGAGCAAAAACTCATAGGCAGACACGAAGTGCCCCAGTGGCCCCTGTGTGTGACAGCGTGAATGCACTGCCATGCGTTGAAAGACGTTAAGAGGTTGCTAAACCCAGGTATTGCCGTGTCTGGGGCAACATGCCAGGCCAAAGCTTTTGGGGGCCATTCATGCACCTCAGGCTGTCAAAACCAAGCAGCCCACGCCCCACCGTTGTATTTTTATGCATTAGTCACTGCTGCTATTTTAATGCCCGCTTGACCTGTGCCCTGTGTCTTTTGCACTCTGTTCAGTGCATAATAGTAGTATCATTTACTTCTTCTTGTGCCGGTACTTAAAGTATTTTTAGTATGCACACATGTGCCCTGCAGCGCAACACGTACTTTGCACGTGCCACAGGTCTGTCTGTCAGCGCCGCGTCTCACTCCCAGGTGCGCCTGTCCCTCACTTGCACCTATGCCTTGCTTCTTTCTCTCTCTCCCTCTCTTGCCGCAGCGATTCCGAGATTGAGCTTCTCATCCGGGAGGCGGACAGCAACAAGGACGGCGAAATAGACTTGCAGGACTTCATGTCGCTCGTGTGCGGCTAAGCGGCAGCACCGCAGCTGCTCCTGAGCCGGCCACCACTGTGGTGCGCGAGCGGCACCGCCGCTAGCAGCGCTGAGCAAGTAGCACCACCGCCCGCAGAAGCGCAGCTGTTGTTGCACAGTGTGGGTGTGCCGCTGCGCCTCTGCAGCCGCAACGGGGCGCTTAGTGGGCCATCGCGCCTGCTGCAGTTGTTGTAAAAATGGTTGTGGCACTAACCGCACCGCGTACTCAGCGATATTATGCTACTACACTAGTAATACTGCTAGTGGTATGTGTTCTCAACATGGACCCAGTGTTCTCGTCACCAGCCTATTATTGTTGCTATACTCGTCCAATTCTGCTTCCGCTGTTGGCACTAATGTGAAGAGAGACAGAGAGATGCTGTGTGTGCCTGCAACTGCCGGTGTGGATGGTTGTACAACATGCTGTCTGCTCTGCTCTGTGCAGCCACCCGCCAGCTCAGCAGGCATGAGATTGCATGCCCGCATCTCTGCAGTCTGCAGCACAATTGGTTTAGACAATTTGTGCAGTTTCTTTGTTTTCAGAGTCCGCTGGGCTGAGCAAAGCCCTGTGTGGTCAGACCTGTTAGTGCAGCGTTGGGCAATGCTCTTGTGTGCACACCTGGTTTCAGGCGGATCTCGTGCAGCAGTGCAGACAGAGAGAGAGAGACCGTCCACCGCACACGGCACGGCTCTGTGTCTTGAACACACTCACGCTCACCACACCAAACACCGAGAGGGCGCGCTCAGCACACAGTCGTCGCGTCATCACTTTTAGCCGTTATGACGCGCGTCTTGTACTATCGGAGCTGTGGCGCTCATGCTAGCAACAAACTGGCGCCCTTCGCTGCTGTCTGGGGAGCGACAGCCAAAAAGGCGGCTCTCACGCACAGGGAGAGGCGAGCGGGGCGTCCGAGTGGGCAGGCCGGCCCGCCATAGGATATACCGCCGTCTGGAGTCCCTAGCTCGCACAACATAGACCGCTTTGAAATTTAATTGTTCCTCGGATCCAACCAAAATGTTGATGCGCACTTGAAGTTGGCTGTTGCCATAATGGCAGCACAACAACGGCGGAGAGGAGAGCAGGACACAGCGGTGGTGGGTGCTGGTGACTGGTGTACGGCGGTGGATTACAAAGAGTAGACCTAGACATCCTCGCTCTGCCATCGCGGCTGGCAGCTTCGGCGCCGCTGGGGACTGTCTCTCTCAGCAGCACCCGGAGTGAACTTCAGAACTCCCAACCGCAGCAATTCAGCTGTGAGCCAGCCAGGCAGCAACACAGAGCAGGAAGGCCACCCTCCGGCGGCAAACAAGGCCTGTGCTGTCGTCGGCGCCAAAGCTACGAGTGTGGTCCCCGCTGACGCCGGCGGCGCTCTCTGCTGAACGCGCGCCATGCCGTGAAGTCTCAGCCTTCTTCTACAGCTGAGGCCAGCCAGGCAGCGCAGCAACGGCAGCAGCGGCAGGTGACGGATGGGCAACCACTCTCTTCGCGGAGCGCGCGATTGCGCAACCACTGCCAGCAGGAACGACCATGGCGGCGAAGACTTTGCGGGCGAACGTCAAGGCCCCTCTGGTGCGACCACCCCGCAGCGCCAGCAGCAACAACAGCAAGACACCGCGCAGCCGCCCAAGCCTTTCCGGTCGTCACTGCCGGGTGGCCCTTCGTCTACCAACAACAACAGCAGCACGTCATACTGGAGCAGCGCCAGCGCCAGCAGGCTGGACAGTGGTGGGGCAGGCGGTGGTGCGGCGGGGGGAGGCGGGAGCAGCAAGACCAGCGGTGCGAGACAGCCGTGCCGGGGCGAGAGGTTGGCGCTGATAGCACTGCAGGCGGTGCTATACTATGTGAGCGCCAAGGCGGGACTGCTCTTCAAGCTGGGGCCGGTCAGCCTGTTCTGGTGAGTACGAACACACCACGCTTTTTGGGCTGTGGTCACTGTTACCGTCAGTGTCGGATTTGCGCTGCCCGTCTTCTACTTTAAGTTAGCATGTACTGTTCAGAACTGGGCCGTGGAACGCCGCAAGTGCAAAGCTGGGGCCTGTCAGTCTTAGTTAGTTGGTAGTGGGGGGTTTATTTACTTACTCATTTTTAGAGTAGTACATACTGCTTACATCAAACTCTGCTTAGGGCGCGAAAACCCTGTGTGCATGGCGTGCGCGTGACTGGGGAACGCATGACCAAATGTGGTGTCCGCTGTTAGTGCCAAGAAGTTGGCAATGCTCGGCAGTGTGCACTTTATAACCCAAGCCTTTCGTGTTGCTATAGCATGTACAGCACTACTCTAGTTGATGATGTCCCATGTCCCAGGGGACCGGCTCCCATCCCCGCACAGCTGCTGGTACACCATTCTCCCCCCACACACCATGGAGCGCCATGTAGTCCCATGACCCGTGCCGACCGTGCCATCTGGTGCGCCGCTGGCAGGGCTGAGCACATGTGCGACAGCGCAATGCCCTTGACCGCCAAGGGCTGTGTGTGTGTGTGTGAGTGTGTACTTGGGGCATGCATTTGTGGGCTGTAACTTGCAACAAGTTCGAAAGCGCGCTCCACTGCACTGCAGTGCCTGTGTAGCTGGGGGAGGGTCCTACCAGTGGCATGTCATTCCACAACGGCATGGGTCTGTCGTGTTGCCCCAGCCAGAGTTTGTCATTTTGTGGACTATGGTGACCGTAGACTTTTAATCTCAGGGGTGCAAAAACACCCGCACAATACATGCGGCACGCGTGCAGTGACGCCACTCACAACTCCGCATGGCAGCACACGCCTAGTCTGAGATGAATTGCGCCGCCTCACCTTTGGTTACCAGATGGGCATGTGCACAAGGCGCGCGCCGGCGCGGCAACTGCCACTGCCAACCGGCAACTTACCCCCCAACTTGGAGTTGCACGACACGCCAGTGTGACCACCACGTGCGCCGCGATGTGGCGCGAATATGCGAAAGAAACCTAAAAGGCTGCTACGCCCAGATACTGCCGTGGCTGGAGCAAAATGCCAGGCCGAAGCCTGTGGGGTGATCTGTCCACCTGGTGAAAAGCACCAGACAGTCGCCACACCTACACGCGCCGGTCGGTGTCCTTGAGGGCTGGGGATGATGCAGAGTAAAACTACCTGTGTGTTGTTGCAAAAAAGACTGCTTCCAGCCCAGGTTGCCACGTGGTGCGCCATTGGACACACCCACCGCGGCACCGCTTCGGAACTCACTGGCACGTTCAGTCAGGAAGCACAAACTCTCTACTCAGTGTAGTACCAGCATGCAGTGCCCCTGTTGCTGCAGCGGAGGGGTGAGTCGACCGATGATTATGAGCAGGTTAATAAGAGCGGCTGTTGTGGTACAACGCCACGGCGCCCGCCGCACTTGTGTGAAGTACACCATGGCACAGTCATTGCGCTGCTGCCAGTTGCTGCTGGCTGAGAGCACGTGCGTGACTGTGGCGCCCAGCTAACTGCACAACCGTGACGGTGTGTGTGTGTTCGTGTGCCCTCTGGCGCAGGTGCGGTAACGGCATCACCTTCGTCTTTCTGCTCTTTGCGCCGTACCGCGAGTGGCCTGCTTATTATGGTGAGCATGTGTGCTACTTCAGAAGTATGTACTACTTGTGGTACTGTGGCTGAGAGACAATAGCATACATGAGTTGTTCTTGTCACTCTGACAGTGTGCGTTATAGAATGCACTGAAGTGGCACTGACTGCCGTGCATAGCACGTCGAAGTCTGCGTTAGCACGCTGTTGGATGTTTGCAGTGCCTGGCTCCTTCTGAACCCATCCAGGCACAATGGGTACTTCAAGTTCGACTCACATCAAGTTGCACCAGATGTGCTGCTGCCGGCACCAGCCACTCCTTGCCCTCCCCGCTGCAGCATAATGTTGTGCTAGGCTACGCACGTCATGCTACTACTGCATTGTCCCCTCCTCAAAAACTGGTCTGAAGTGCCACAGGCGCCTCGTGTTCGCCGCCGCTGGCAACAATGCTGCCACAGCGGTGCACGGTGCACCGGCGGTGCCTGTTGCCACCCCTGGCAGCAGTGCTTCCAGTAGAGGAGGTGCCACACCTCATTATCTGCAGTGCCTCAACTAGCTCCGCCACTCTAGTAGTAGCAGTCTCATCGGCATGCAGGCTTTGTGTCACCCACACTTACAGTCATGAATTGCTTGCCCGCGCCGCACCTGCCGCTGTTGCCGTCGCCTCTGCACACGTGCACGCGCCTGCCACTGTCGCCGCCGTTGCGGGCCCACCGCTGTCGCCGCCTCCACCGCCGCCGCTGCCGCCGCCGCCGCCACCGCCGCCGCCGCTGCTGCCGCCACCCCCGCCACCGCTGCTGCCACCGCTACCACCACTGCCGCCGCCACCACCACCACTGCCACCGCTGCCACCGCCACCGCCGCCACTGCCGCCGCTGTCGCCGCGACTGCCACCGCCGCCACCACCATTGCCTTCGCTGCCACTGCGGCCACTGACGCCACCACTGCTGCCGCCACTGCTGGCACCACCATTGCCATGCATACCGCTGTCATGCGATGACCACCCTCTCGCGGCACTGCCTGTGCTGGCAGTGGGGACCCTCTGCGCGCTGCTCGCTGCACGCGTCGGCATCAACCCGCCCCTGCTCACCCTGGAGCTGGGGCTGTGCAACCTGCTGGAGATGACCGTGGGGGGGATCATACTCAAGTGCAAGCTCGGCTGTCTGGCGCAGGTGTGACGCTGTGTAGGTACTTCAAGTACTTCTAGTGCTTTTAGTGCTTCTGAAGTGTTGAAGTGTGTGTGCGCGGGCTGTGCAACCTGCTGGATACATCTACTTCAAGTACTTGAAGTATGTGTGCGCGGGCTGTGCGACCTGCTGGAGGTGACCGTGGGGGGGGTCATACTCTAGTGCAAGCTCCGCTGCCTGGCGCAGGCGTGATGGCTGCGTGCTACTTCACGTACTTGAAGTATGCGCGCGCCGCATGCGTCCTGTGCTGTGCATGCACTGTGTGGCATACCTATGCCCAACTTGGAGCTTCCGCAAGCTGAGCTCGGCACGTGCACTGTTCACGTGTACGCGCCTTCTTCTTGGTTGTGGAGTTACCGTGCAATAACCATGCATATAGCAGTACATGCATGCATGCACTTCATTCTACGCGTATCTACTAGTTCCCGCTCCCCAAGAACCACCGCACAGGGTGCAGCAGCCCACACAGCACCATGGTGACCGCCACCTCCATGCTCGCCTCAGCTCCCCCCCCCCCTCCCCCCCCCTCCCCTCCCCCCTGTGTGCCACAGGAGCCCTCCCTCATGGGCACAGAGCGCTGCCTGGTGTGGCTTGTGGCCGCAATGATCCTTGCGCCAGCAGTCGCGGCCGTGCCTGCGGCGGTGGCGCTGCGGTCGTGGCTGGACGAGTCCTGGATACGAGGCTACCTGAGCTGGCTGTTTGAGGACGCCGCGGGCAACTACATTGCGGTCTACTTGATACTGGTGCGCACATGCTTTTTTGTTTCTACAGTGCTGCATCGTCAGACGCTGTGTGTTAAAAGGCGCCGCGGGCGGCTACGGCGCTGTGTACTTCACTACCCATTTGATACTGGTGCGCACATGATTTGTTGTTTCCAGAGTGCCGCATCATCAGACGCTGTGTGCTAAGGCGCCGCGGGCGACCACGTTGCTGTCTACTTGATACTGGTGCGCACATGCTTTCTTGTTTTAATAGTGCCAAATCATCAGATGCTGTGTGCGAAGGCGCCGCGGGCGACTACGTTGCTGTGTACTCCTACAGCTTGTTGAACCTCTATCCACTGGGGGGTTGCACACACACGACGCGCTGCAACGGCGTCAGTTACACCCCAAATTCACATCGCCCGCTTAGAGCTTGAATTGCCTGCCTGAAACTTGCGTGTGCCTGCCTGGAAGGTGAAGCTGCCTTCCTGCGGCCGCCGCCCACCTCTCCTCTCATGGTTCAGATGCGCCACCAGATCCTGCTGAGCACTGCCACCTGTGGGTGCTTGTGTCCTGCTGCGCACTGACACCTGTGGGTGCTTGTGTTGTGCTGAGCACTGACATGTGTGGGTGCTTGTGTTCTGCTGAGCACTGACACCTTTGGGTGCTTGTGTTCTGCTGAGCACAGGTTGTGCGCAAGCGCCTGTTTGAGGAGACGGGCGTCGGGGTGCCCACCACACGCGTCTTCACGGCCGCAAGGAACAGGTGCGCATACATGGCGCAAGTCCGACACGCCCTCACATCCTGCTCATACCATGGCATACATCAGGGCTGCTGCGCCTCGTGTATTTGAAAGTTGCTAACCCCAGACACTGTGGCTGGGGCAAAATGCCAGCCCAAATCCCGTGGTGTCGTTCATGCCACCTGGTCAATACCAGACAGCCCCCGCCCTGCACTCGCCGGTCAGCACCCATGAGGGCTGAGGATGCTGCATCGCAACCCGCTAGGTATTGCGTGGTGCCCTTGCACGCTGCTGCCAGTGGGTTGTCCCATAGCTGCTGACACGCACGCCTGGCTCCGATGCAAATGGTGAAGCCTCCGTGTGCTGCACACCGTGTGACTTATTGCCAGTGTGCCGGCCCGCGTGCGCCACAGTTGTGCAGGCAGCGGCATGCCGCTTTGGGCGCTTAGCACCGCTCCTTTGCAAAGTGTAGTTGTGTACTTACCTCAAGTACTTAGATGTGGATGTGTGTATACTTGTGAAGTACCAGGTATAAGTAGCCACACGTCGCCCCACATGTGACTGAGCAGCAGCAAGCTCTCAGGTGAGAGCTGTTCGACTCGCATGGCAACTCTGCGCGCTCTGCGTCTGCACCTGCACATATCTGCATACTGCTAGTAGTATGTTTGAAGGGACATGGTGCTGTAATCCATTAGACTAGCGCTCTGGCAACATGCCAGGCTTCCCTTAGAGTACGCACAGTGCTGAGCATTTAAGCTTTTTCGCTATCTATCTGATCCCTTTTTCTGGTCACGCGCACCGTGTGCGAAGGGATTTCCGCGCCCTACGCGGAGTTCAGTAAAAGTACGTCTGAAATGTGTTCATGTGCATGTGCATGTCCGTATGGCATTGGGCCACGCACCGCAGCTGGCGCGGCATGCACTGCCGACGCCGGGCGCACACAACTCCATCTACCCACATCTCAACCTATACACGCTGGTCAGCACGCTACGGCTGCTGCAGCCTAACGCAACATTGTGTATGCACCATCAGCTCAGCCGCAAGCCTGAGGTCCATTGCGCTGCCCCCTTGCACCCGCTTATGTGGTCCCCCCCGCAGCTGGCGCAGCCTGGACTGTCGACGGTGGGGCTATGTACTGGAGTACCTGGCGCTTGTGACGGTGCTGGGCGCCATTTTCCTGAGCAACATTGTGCCCATAGCGGGGCTGCTCGTCTTCCCCATACAGGGCTGGGTCGCGCTGCGCTTCTCGCAGGTGAGCTTCTAAATACTGTACTTCACTTGTTGATGTTGACGTTTGTATACTTTTCATTAGTCATGCAGACGTGAAGGCATGTGTTGAATCGTTGTCGAAGTGCTGCTGGCCTGCCTGCTGCTGCTGCTGCTGCTGCTCAGGCTGCTGCCGCCGCCGCTGCTGCTGCTGCGGCCGCTGCTGCTGCGGCTGCTGCCGCTGCTGCTGCTGCTGGTTGCGGCGGCGGCGGCTGTTGCTGCTGCTGCTGCTGTTGTTGCTCCTGCTGCTGTGCCAGTGCCGTCTGCGGCATCCTGCGCTGGTGTTGTCGCCACATACTTAACAGTATGTGAAAGAAACCAAAAAGGTGACTGAGCCCAGGTACTCCCGTGTCTGGGGCAGAAAGCCAGGCCGAAGCCTGTGTGGTGATCTATCCACTTGGTCAGAACCAGTATGTGTTGTGAAGAATGACAGAGGCAATATCTGCGCGACCTTGTCCTGTCGGTCCAATCACATCACTAGCATCACTTGTCCTGCCGCTGCGCTGCTGTGGATGCTGCTGTGCTACTGTCGCTGCTGCTGCTGCACCTGCTGCTGAGCACGGTGCACACAGATGGCCAGCGCGTTTATGGACACGTGGGCCGTCATAGTGATCATTGGCAGCGTCATGCTGGGCAAGGCGACATGGCTGGACAACTCGTCAGAGCATTTTGGCTTCCCAGACCTGCTGGTGATGCACACGGTGGTGTTCCTGAACGTGCTCACAACACAGGTGACTGTCTACTTGCTGCTTCCCCTGAAGTACTTGGGAAGTACTAGTAGGTACAGTACTTCGAACTACTTCACAAGTACTACGTAGTATATACTGGATAGAGTACACAGTATACTCCAAGTACATGTACATACTGTATGTACTACTGAAGTATGTTGCACCAGGAGTACGGTGCAGTGCTTCGAAGTAGTACTTCGGAGGTATGTACTTGGTGCAGTATACCTCAAGAACAAGTACACACACTTACTTGTGCACTGTAGTACCTACTGCCATGCATACCGGAAAGCACCACAGTGGTTGTATGACATTGTACACATGCATCTATAGTACACTTCGAAGTACAGCAAAGCCCAGATACTGCCATGGCTGGGGCAAAATGCCAGGCCGAAGCCTGTGGGGTGATTTGTCCACCTGGTGAAAAACGCCAGACAGCCCCCACACCTACTACTGAAGTAGCCCACAGCAAAGCAAGCGCCCTGCCGCTACACATCGGCATCCTGTATCGGTACTGTATTTGTGCGTGTGACTGGAACTATGTGGGGCATCGCCTGGCATTTCCTGTCGGCCATGGCATGTGCCATGAGCGTGTCAACCTTGCCCACTTGCCGGTGCAGTGCAGTCACTGGTGTGTGGCGGGCACCAATGCACTGCCCAAGTGGCACCTGCAGGTGCTACATGTACCTCTAGTATATACACATGCATTTTATATACACATGCACTTGATATGAAGGTGTGTGGTGGTGCGGGGAGCAGTTGAGGTTGAGTGCGTTTGTAAGCCCAGCCTGCAGCATGCGGGCCGCCGTCGCCTCTTCTTACTCCACCAGCAAGGAAGTGGTGTTGGCTGTGAGCGTACTCTTCAAAACTACTAGAAGCACTTGTACAGTACCACTTTACTACCACTACAGTACTACAAAATAGTTGGCCTGCGGCTAAGACCCCCCTGGGGTGCGGCCAATACCCGTGGCGTTTGCACTTATTGACTGTTCATCGCTGTACGTGTGCCGTTCGCTGCAACCTGCGATTTTCCTGGGACCTACATGCGCTTGCCGCCTCTGCAGCACACGCAGGCACTCGTGCGTCTGTTTTCCGACATGAAGTTGACTACTTCAAGTACTCTTTCACTACTCTAATACTACTACTGCTTGAAGTAGTCGGTGCGGTGAATACCCCTGGAGTTTGCACTTGCTGCTATAGGTATACATAGTTATATCACTGTGTGCCGGTCGTTGCAACTTTTGAGTACCCAGGACCCCATGTGCGTGTCACTTTGCTGCACATGCAAGCACTCGTGCGTCTGTGTTCCAACATATCAATGAAGCGCCCTGCAAACACAAACAGGCTGACCGCTTGTGCACATGGCGCCATACGCTCACCTACTAAGTGCTGCCTGGTACGCGACGCCGCTGTTCCCGCCCCCGACAATGCAGTTTGTGAGCATCAACATACAGGCTAAGAAGCGCGCCATCGAGGACATGCAGCGCACGGCTGCGGAGAAAGAGGCATTTTTCCAGGTGAGCGGTGATGAGTAGTGATGGGTCACGGCGTACAACGTATTTTATACGTTATGCAAAATACGGCGTACATCGACACCCAGAAATGCGGTGTAGCGTATTTGCCGTACAAATACGTTCATCTGCATACGTTATAACGCATATTCACATACGTTATACGGCGTACAATGAAAAAATCACATGCTGTGACCCATCACGAGGGATGAGCGTTTGCACGAAGTGTGCCTGCTCAGAGACAGATCACCCCCATGTGTTTTATCCCTGCCCCTGCTGCTTTTACATTGCCGTTGCGTCTTTGGAGCCGTTCTATGTGGTCGTCACCAGCCAAGAGTGAATCGCATTTGGGCGTGCCACACACCCCTTGCGCTGGCTGGCGTGTCTTCTGCGCCACATGATTCACATACTACTGGAGTACTACAAGAGCGCTTGGAAGTATACTGCTGCGGCTGCTGCTGATCGCCGCAAGAGGGCATTGCCGCTGCGCACTGCCGGCTACTGCTGAGCACTGGTGCTGAGCATCCCTGCCGAGGGCTGCCGCTGTACTGACAACTGCTGCACTGTTGCTCCTGCTCGTGCTGCTGACCACTCCTGCTCCTGCTGCGGCCACTGCTGTTACTTGTGCTGCTGAGCACTGCTGCTGCTGCTGGTGGTGTTGCTGCTGCTGCTGCTGCCAATTCCTTCTGCTGAGCACTGCTGCTGCTGAGCACTGCTGCTGCTGAGCACCGCTGCTGCTGACCACCACTGCTGCCTCCGCCCGCGTGCCTTCCCGCAGCACATTAGCCACGAGTTCAGGACGCCCCTGAGTGTCATCATGGGCTTCTGTGAGGCGTTAGACTCGGTGAGTTGGCGCCAGCCCCTCCCATCAATTTCTGTACGAACGTACTGCTTTACTGTATACCATGTAGCAAAATAAATACCGTTAGCTTACACGGTCCATATACCTATGCAAGAAACACTATACTTAGACTCGGCGAGTTGCTGCCAGTCCCTCCCCACACTGGTGGTACTTGCGCTTGCGCCCCACAACCACACATACATACACATGCTAGAAGTACCTATTATGCAGTATTAAATCACAATTAGACTTCTGCGAGGCATTAGACGCGGTTAGTGTGCGCCAGTCCACCTCTGCACTGGTGGTGCTTGCGCTTGCACCCCACGGCAAGCCATGACGAGCGCCGACCGCCACACATACATGAACGTACTAGAAGTACATACCGTATTACGTACCAGTACTTCGAAGTAGTATTAAAGCACAATTAGGCTTATGTGAGGCGTTAGACTCGGCCAGTTGCCGCCAACTCCTGCCCGCACTGGTGGTGCTTGCGCTTGCGCCCCACGGCAAGCCATGACAAGCACCGACCGCCGTACATATACACACATACTAGAAGTACATACCGCGTGAAGTACACGGTATCAAGCACAATTAGGCTTCTGTGAGGCGTTAGACTCTGTGACTTGGCGCCTGCCCCTCTCCGCACTAGTGGTACTCGCCCTTACTACCCAGGGCACCCTTGCAAGCCATGACAAGCGCCGACCGCCACACATGTATACACATACTAGAAGTACATACTACGTGAAGTACGCAGTGCCCAAGCACAATTAGGCTGCTGTGAGGCGTTAGACTCGGTGAGTTGGCGCCCGCACCTCCCCACACTGTTGGTACTTGCGCTTGCTCCACAAGGCACCCTTGCAAGCCATGACAAGCGCCGACCGCCACACATGTGTACACATACATGTACACATGCATACTACTGCAGTAGTACTTCAAGTAGTTGAAGTACGCAGCACACTAAAGCACAAAGTAGTTTTTACTACGGCAGTATTGATTTGCACTTGTGGATGTGCAGGAACCCAGGTCAGGCATGCATGTGGCGTGTCACAGTGACATGGGCTCAAATACAGGGTAGCGTTGTTTCACCGTGTGCACCTGCACGGTCATCTGTTCACACGAACCGGGATTTAACGATCTTGTCAATGCCTGCTGCTTCCGAAGTATACCACTGTCTTACATGTTTGTCCACAGACGAATAGAAGAAAAGTGAAATTTTTGTTGGATTTGCTGTAATGTTTGTTGACGTTGCACTGTCTGTTATGTTGCTCCCGACGGAAAGCATCCTTCTGAAAAATAGAATGTGTCACACAAAAAGCAGCTTCGATCTTACATGGCCAGTGTTTAAATGCGGTGGTAGTTGACATCACAGTATTTGCACACCCTACCACAACTATGTGTGTGTTTTGTGTGTCATGGACTACACACATGGTGCTTCGAAGTATTCAAGAAGACATTATTTGCCCACCACTTCTCATGTGTGCGCTTGTGCACAGGCTGATATGGCGCCGGAAGCCAAGGAGCAGGTCCGCTGCATGGCCAGCGCCAGCCACATGCTCTCATCACTTGTGGAAGGTGGGAGTTGCATGTCATTACCTGTCAACAATGGTTATGATAGCAATTTACCCCTAAGTATTTGGTATCATTATTATTCTGCTTTTTGAAGTACTTCAAGTGCTTCGTTCGAAGTATGTTCCTGGTATTGTGAAAGAAACCAAAAAGGTGACTGAGCCCAGGTACTCTCGTGGCTGGGGCAGAAAGCCAGGCCGAAGCCTGTGTGGTGATCTATCCACTTGGTCAGAACCAGTGGCCCACATGTGTGTGCGTGAGGGGGGGTCTTACCTAGCCAATTCAATGGCCAGCGCTGCCAGGACATGAAGGTTCAGCGCCAGGGTGCCGCTCAGGCAGGGCCAGTCGCTGAAAGACTCGCTGCTCAGCTGGGGCAGGCGGAACTGCACACCGTAGAGAAGAAGGTTCTGCCAGATGAACCGCAGGTTGTTGACCACCAGAAAAATCTGCGGAGTTTTTTTTTGTGGTTGCGGAAGCCCCCCACAGTGACACCGGCAACAAAGGGACGGAGCAGCAGGAGGCATCAGCATTTCAGTCAGACATCACAGCCCTGCTGCCGGCTATTTTAGTAGTGTCACAGGCCAGTGGCTAGGTGGTCAGCACCAGTACAGGGTTTAGGGATATTTAAGTACATGCGCAAGAGAGGCATGTTGTACCGGGTCAGTGTATGACACAGGACTTTGGTCAGCAGCAGCTGCGGTGTGACAACGACTACAGCACCTTGTCTGAGCGCACACATCCCTGAAGCAAATGTACGGATTTAAGTACGTATAGGGTGCTGCCGCCGCAAACTATTACAGTAGTAACTGGTTTGTACCAGGTGGACAAAACACCCCTCTGGCTTCGGTCTGGCATTGTGCCCCACGGCAGCACCTGGCCAACAACGTTTTAGGGGTTGTCCACTTGCACACATGGTCACATCACCCGGTACCGCGCGCCTGCCGCACTCTCGCCCGCATGTGCCTCGTCATCACCTGCTGCCTCTGCACTTTCCCCACTGGAAAACTATAGACCTCTTTTGAAACTTTGATGGCGCTGACCGGTGCAAATCACACTCACATTTCAGCCACGGCGCTAGCTCTGCCCAGAAACAAGTCACATGCCTTTGAGGTGAAGCACGGCGCATTGTGTGCACTGAGTGCGCCATCGTGCCTCATGCGCACAAGCGCATGGGTGGAGGAACCAGCAGCAGCAGTGCTTGCCGCAACGGCTGGCAGCAGTGCAGCGCCATGCACTGCAGTGCTACCATAACAATGGGCGAGCACGCGTCTGTGTGTGTCATGCGAGCTGATGGCTCGGGGCGTTTATCGTACTTCAGACGCGATGCACGATACAGCTATTTCTAGCCCACAGGCGCGCGATATGAAGTGTACTTGGTATGTGACTTCCTGAGCCACGTACAAATGCGCTATACATCGAAGATAACAAAAAAGAAATACTATGGTAGAAGTACGTTTTATGGAGGGTACTGGCCATTTTGCGCACTGTGAGACACCACTACTCATGTGTGGTGGGCTGCGCTCAGCAGCAAGCCCCACAGGTGCTCCTCACAGGTTAACACAGCCTCTGCTACTCACCGCGCACAGGTTGACAAAGCCCCTGTAGTTCTGCTGAGCAGACTCGCCGCTGAGCAGACTCGGTTGGACATCCTGAGGTGCTCAGCAGAGAAAATGGGGAGGGAAATCATGGTGGCGGCAGCGGCAGCATCAATAGCAGCAGCAGCGGCGGCGGCAGCAGCAGCAGCGGTGGCAGCGGTAGCAGCAGCAGCAGCGGGGGTGGCAGCGGCGGCAGCAGTAGCAGCGGCAGTGGCGGCGGCAGCAGCAGCAGCAGTGGCAGCGGCAGTGACGGCGGTAGCAGCAGCGGCAGTGGCGGTGGCAGCGGCGGCAGCAGTAGCAGTGGCAGTGGCGGCGGCAGGGCAGCGGCAGTGGCGGCGGCAGCGGCGGCAGCAGCAGCGGCAGCAGCAGTGGTGGCGGCGACGGCAGCAGAGCAGCGCCAGCAGCGGCGGCGGCAGCAATAAGAAAGCTCAGTAAGTGCGCTGGCACACAGAGGGCAGGCAGCACAGAACACCATGCTGCACTCAGTCAATGCTTCAGCACATGTGACCGCACGATCTCATTGGTCTTGCCCGCTCAATGCGGGTGCTGAGCAGCAAGCGTCAGTGTGCTGCACAGACTACTGTAGTGGGCTGCAATGACCTTGTCTTCCTGTTGCCAGCGGGTGCAGCGCCGGCGCGCGGTTTATGGCAGCACAAGTAAGCCTTGTTGGTAAGTGCACTTTGTAGCACTGTCCTTAGCCCTCAGGGGTTCTGACCGCCGCTAAGGTGTAGGGTGAGTGAGGGCTGCTTGGCGTTGTCCAGGTGAATAAATCACCCCACGGCCTGGCTGTTTCCCCAGCCACTGCGGTACTTTTAGCACTTCTGAAGTGTATACTTCGAGTACACGGTACTGCTAGTATGGGCTCAGCTTGCGCATGGCCCCTGGGGTACATGCTCACAGTCATACTTGAGTACCCCACACTTACCTTGTGCATGGCGCGCGACGCGGGGTACGACGCTGGGTCTAACTCACACTGATACCCACACTCATACTCAAGTACACACTTGAGTACACATACTCACCTTGTGCATGACTCGCAATGCGGGGTACGACGCCGGGTCAAACTTCTTGATGACCTTCTTCTCCCTCTTGACCCTACTCACACTCATACTCTTACCCACGCTCATATACTCATACTCACCTTGTGCATGGCGCGCGACGCGGGGTACGACGCCGGGTCAAACTTCTTGATGACCTTTTTCTCCCTCTTGACCCTGTCAGCCGTCTCAGCGGCGGCGGCAGCGCCTGCGGCTGCGGTGTCCACCACAGCAGCGGCCGCCGCCACCGGAGCGGCTGTCGCCCCCACAGACATGCTGCGCGCGCTGCGGGTTCGCTGGAGCCTGCGGGTTGCACGGCGGCCAAGGCAAGTGGAAGTATGCGCGTGACAAAGTGTCAGTCCCTGCTGTGCACGTGTGAGTGAAACCTACCGGTTCTCTGTAATGTGATGTTGCTGGGCCTACACAGTGCTAAGGCTGGGGCAAATGCCGCACCAAAGCCCGTGGGGCGGATCGTCTGTGTGTGTAAGCACATACCAGTGGATGGCGAATGTACCAGTCCCTGTTGTATGCGTGTGACAGAAAACCTGCAAGGTTGCCACACCCACGCACTGGCTGGGGGAAAATGCTGCACTGAAGCACGTGGAGTGGCTCATCCGCCTGGTCACAACCAAGTACCGTATGTTACGGAAGTTAAGCCCCCCCCCCCCTTAGCATATTTTAGGGTGTGGAGCCTATGGTTTTTAGGGGGGGGGGGATATTATCTAACGTACCCCCTCCCTTAAAAAGTTTTGCCTGCGCGAAGGGCGTCTGCAGCACCGCATCACCGAGACCAGGAGGGGGGGGGGGGGGGGGGGGGGGG
>JAULBY010079424.1:0-30897 GCA_032358315.1 Ophiocytium majus
GGGCGCGGAAAGCCCTTTGCACACGGTGCGCGTGACCAGAAAAAGGGATCAGACAGGTGTAGCGAAAGAGCTGGCAAGTATTTACTTCGGAAGTATACTACTAGTAGTACATGCAAACACAGAAAAAGACCTCTGTAGTACTACCACTAGTAGTAGTAGTGATGCTGTACTTTTGTTAACCTCCGCTTAGGGCACGGAAAGCCCTGTGCACATGAGGTGCGTGTGACCGAGTGTACTTCAAGTATCATCCTTTGTAGTGTGTAGTGTGTACATGCGTGTACACTCATCTTGTATGCATACAATGCATCATGTATCTACATGGGTGTACATACTTCAAAGTACTAAATGGTACCGGTAGTTTTATTCATTTGCACTGGGGGGCGTGCAAGAGCTTATGACATGTATGCCAGCACGCCCAGTGGTGGCCATGGCACTTGGCAAATGCATGGCAGTGTATGTATTCAAACGAACACAGAAAAGGCAACGGGCGTCTGCAGGCCACTAGGGCTGTACCTGCCAGGGCAGGCCGTCCGCCAGGGCGCCATGCAAGGCCGTGCGTTCCCCGCCGCCCATACCAGCACCCGCCCCGCAAACCCCCGGCGTCGTCATGTATGCAAGCACGCGCTGAGACAGCGCCATATGGAGTGCAGTAGACAAAGTCGCGCAAATGCGTGAGAGAGCAACGCACTTGAGGCCAGACGGGGAAGGCCCCATCTGACTCGCGTGCCTACCAGCCCGCTCCTCCGCGGCCGCACCCAGCACACGGTAGTACATACCTCAACATCTAAGAGTAAAATGCTGTTATATTGAAACACTGTGTCATGACTCATCATGTACTACTGTAGTATACATTAACACATACACTGTAAATACACGCATGCCGTTATACATGACTATGATATGTTTGGGATGTACTGTACCGGTAACATGTATTACCTGTAGTAGTAAGTGAGCACTTTCGGCTTAGTGCACTTTGAGCAGTGCGGGATGCGGTAAGGGCGGGCTCCAGAGGCCTGTCATTGACCACACGACTGCCATTTTATTGATGGTAAAAACCCCTAATAAATTTGGTGCGGGTATCAATGAAGGTCGAGAGGGGGTTGACACTTCCATGCTAAATCGTGAGTGTAGAGTAGGTACTTTGGCAGTGTATTTTTATCCATTACACTGACTTTAGAGCACTTGCTTTGGCAGTGCATTTGCGCACACAGTTTCCAGGCCGCCTAGGCCATGCTGGTGCAGGCAAAAGGATGTAGCACACCAACTTCATGGATGCGCAGCAGTGCTGCCTGCAAGCGCGCATGCCAAACATCACAACTTCACAGTTCCGCGGCAGTAAGCAGCCTGCTACTGTCAGCATCAGCCTGAGAGCATGCACTTGCTTGAGTGACAACGCTCGTGCTGCCATATTGACACAAGCATGCAGCTTGAGTACAGTCGCAATGGCAGATACTGCACTCTGCAGATAATCTGTCGAAGTCAAGGTGGCACACGCTATGACATACTAGAAATACTACGTAGTAGTAATTCGTAGTAGTTGCCATGGTTGACGTTTCCATGGTCGGGATCATTGTAGTACGCGCACAACAGGTGTGCGGCACACGTACGGCAGTGCTACCATGGCTGACATGTGCACTGCTGTGCGTCATTGATCTGCTATACATGGCGTGCGCGGGTGGGTTGCACACACACCACTACCACACACAAGCAGCCAACAGTGCAATGAGTCCAGAGTGACAACACCGCAAGCCAGTAGCAACTGTGTGGTGGAGCAACGGGTACATTGCGCTCTATCCATATGAAGTAACAACGGCTCACATAAATGAACATGCTGTGAAGGTGCGTGTGTGTTCCATGCGCGCGCAGTCCCGTGCACATGCGCCGGGCACTGGCGCCAAAAAGCCAGCAACAGTTGTGGTGTAGCAGCATGCAAGGGCACAAATGGTGTGGCCCTTGTGTGCTACTGGCAGTGCTGCCACGCTTGCAATCAACGCGCTGCAACACTGCCTCCCTGGCCTGAGCAGCGAAACAACTGTATGCCGTGTGCTCTGCACCGATGCCAGGTACTGTACATGCCTGCCACTACAATGCTGGCAGCAAAAGCATGCCTTACCAACACGTTGTAAGCGTTTTCGGTAACCCATCCAGCGTGGCTTCCCTGTGTGAACGACTTGGCTGTCGCCAGCTAGGAACGCTACCCCCTGATAGGTGGCAGCTGCCAGTGGCATGGCAGACACTGGTGTGCACTCACCACCCACCGCGCTACATCGCCACTCTCAGCAGCTGCTGCTGTCGCCACCGCCCGCTGCTGAGCACTGCAAACGCCTGTCGCCGTAGCAGCGCCTCCTCCTGCTGTGTGCCGCCTGCCGCCATGCCCACAAACCCCCCTGCCGCCTCCTCTGCCGCCACGCCAGCCGCTGCGCGCCAAAAACCGTGCCCCCCGCGGCACGCGCCACAGGTGCACACAAAACGGTGCCCATAGAACCCACGCTGGGGCTGCCTGCCTCCAACAGCTCCCGCACGAGCCTAGTGCGCGACTGTCGCAGCGCCGTATGCCACCGTCACGTCGGGGTCGATGTGCGTGTTGAGGTGCGTGCGGCCCAGCCGCCGCTGCAGGTCCGAGCGCACGCGCGGCACGCGGCTGGTGCCGCCGACCAGCACCGCCTCGTCCACCTCCGACGCCGCGTGCCCCGTCTTGTGCAGCAGCCGGTCCACGCTCGCGACCGCGCGCGCAAACAGGGGCTCCGACGCCGCCTCAAACTCGGCGCGCGTAACCGACAGCTCCTGGCGCCGCCACGCGTCGCAGGCGGTGGGGCACGAGTCCGCGCCTGCTGCCGCGGGCCGCATGCAGGCCGCGGAGGCCACCTCTGCTGAGCTCAGGTCCTGCTTGGCGCGCTCCGCCTCGCCGCGCAGTGCCGACAGCGCGCACGCGGGCGCGGAGAAGCCGCACGCCGCGGGCGCTGAGCAGCCGTCCGGCGCGGCGATGGTGCCACCAACCTCAAGTTGAAGTTTACGCATGAGCACGCCCGCCATGGCGCGGTCGAAGTCGCCCCCCCCCAGAGAGTCGTCCCCGTCGCTGGCGATGACCTGCACGCTGCCCTCCGATATGTAGAGCAGGGACACGTCCAGCGTGCCGCCGCCAAAGTCGTACACCAGCACGTAGTGAACGTCCGACCGGTGCTGCAGGCCGTAGGCGAGCGCGGCCGCCGTGGGCTCCTCCAGCACGCGCGCCACCTTCAGGCCTGCAGCCTTGAAGGCCTCCGCGGTGGCGGCGCGCTGGCGGGCATCAAACTTGGCTGGCACGGCGATGACCGCCTGGCGCACCTGCGTGTGCCCCAGGTCAATAGACACCATGCGCAGCAGCTCCTTCACCACCAGGGCACCCACCCCCTGGGGGGACACGGAGGGGGGGTGCTGGGGCAGCCGCGAGAGGTCGAACCAGGCGTCCGATGTGTCCTCTGTGTGAGGCTTGGGCACCAGTCGGAAGGGCCGCCCAGCAGCCTCCGCCTCCATCTCCTGCTGCGTTTCGAATTCCCTGCCTATCAAACGCTTGGCCTCGTAGATGGTGACGTGGGTTTCGTTGCCAGCCAGGGCCTGTGCCGCCCTGCCCACCGCCACATCGCCACCGTGAATGAACGTGACCATGGAAGGCAGCAGGTAGGAGCCGTCCTCGCCAGTGATGATGCGAACTGCGCCACCCTCGTTCACGCCCACCACGCTGTAAGTGGTGCCCAGGTCGATGCCCACAACCGTCACCCGACCCTTGAAGCCATTGGCGGCCAGCACGGCGCAGGCCGCTGCGGGGTGGGACAGCACGCAAAGGACAACGGCACACAGCACAAGGAATAAATGGGATGACAAGATGTTGCTGGTGGCCGGAGCATTGGCGAAGCAGGCCCATGCTGCAGCGGCTGGCGTTTGGCAGAACGAGAGGGTGATGCGGCGTACTCACCGACCAGCAGGGCGATCAGCACCACCCACATCGTGGTGCCGCCCGCGTGCGGGCGTTGCGTGGCTCCCGGAGTGTGAGTGAGTACGAAACACGTTCACGCAACCGCTGGCCCGAGTGCGTGTATGCGGACACGTGTCGACACGTGTCACGTCTGGCGTGCTCAGCAGACAGCGGCGCCGGAGCACGAGCACGCGTGCACGAGCAGTGTGGGCAGCAGGCCTAAGCTTAAGAGGGGCAGTGCTGTTAGGCGTAGTGGCGGCACCATTAGCGCCAGCACACCCCAGCAGTGATGAGCAGCAGCATCTTCGAGTCCTATTTGGAAGAATTTGCCTCAATCCAAACGGAACTCCGGGAGCGAGTGGCGGCTTGCAGGCAGGGCACCGCCTCGGCAGCAGAAAAGCGGCAGCTGCTTTGGGAGGGGGAGGCGCTGGAGGGGCAGGCGCAAGACCTGCTGAAGCAGATGGCACTGGAGGCTCGCAGCACTCAAGACGTAGCTCACAGAGAAGATGCTCTTTGTCAGGTGTGTGTTGGTGTGTGTGTATTGTGTGTGTGTGTTGTTGTGTGTGTGTTTGTGAGTGTGTGCGCGACGCACGTCAACGCCGGCGCTGCTGTCTGCCTCCTCCAGGGCTGCTGGTGTTGACGGTGTTGGTGGTGATGCTGCTGCTGGTATCTTCTGCTGGTGATGTTGGTGGTCGTGCTGGAGCTGTTTCTTAGGCTGACGAAGCAACCGGGCGTGTCTTCGACACTGCAGCATGCCCATGCCTTGCGCCTTGTTGTGCCCTGAAAGTCTTCATGCACTGGTGCTCTTACGTGCACATGCGCGCTTGCTCCTTATTACAGGTGCAGGTGTGTCAGGCTTCGTTGGCATCCATTCGGACACAGCTGCGTGAGGCATCGTACACTGCAGAGCGGGGAGAGCTCATATCAGAAGCACAGGTGCGCTGATATGTGTCTTTTATTATGAATGTGCACCAGCTGCACACCCTTGGAAGGAAGCGCTTTCGTGCTTGCAAGTCTCTGATTGCACACGAAATACCACCATGTAGCCACTTGCTATACATGGTATATCGGTGAAACTAAAAGGGCACGGCTGCTGTCCACAATGCGCTCGCGCCTGCTTGTCACCACCTTGTACCCTGTACCAGGCACAGGCAGCTACGGCAGTGCACCGGCAACGACTGGTGCGGGCAGGCTCGCAGCTAGACGACCAGTCTGAGATGATTGCCAGGTCCAAGAGGGCGCTGATGGACATGGAGGGCGTTGCCGGTGACATAAACTCAGAACTCGCACGCAACCGGGAAACGATCGGGAGCGCACACGCCAAGGTGGGTGTGGCACTTCAGTGCAAGGCTGCGCACCACGACTGTCTCATTGCGTTGACCGCCAGTGCTTGTGCCTGCGGCTGCAGTATGTGGTAGGGTCACGTGTTCTGGGTTGATTGGCGTCTGCGTACATGTTTTGCGGGCGCCCATGGGTGTGGCACCCGTGCTTGCGCGTCGCCACATACTTGACCACTGCTGGGCTTTGTCGTGCGTGCATTCATGCAAGTCACTGATATACGGGAGCGGACTCATGGCATGTGTGCATATATGCGTTCTGAATGGTGCAGGCAAAGGAGGTCAATACGCTGCTTAACTCTGCCAAGCAACTCACCAATGTGATGAGCAAGTGGTACAGGCGATAGGCACCGCATCACGGTGCCTACAGTGTGTGTACATACCACTGCCACAGACGATGCAAGCAACACCTGCAGCAGCCGCGCTGCAGCTGCAGACCGTGGGTGTGACGCAACGCCCTCCTTTGCCACACTTTTTTGTGTTACTTGGACAAATACACGTTGATGCCTGGTGCTCTGAACAGTGGGTGGTCCAGGAACAGCCTTTGTGCTTGCGTTGCTGCTGCTGGTTGTGTGCCTCATTTCGGTTTGCATTGGTGTTTGCACAGCAGACCCGAATTTTGTTGAACATGGTGCACCTGTGTGCGCCGCAACCTTGCACGCATCACCTGCTACTAGCGGTCCCCAGTTACTGCAAATGCAGGGCCAAGGGAGCACCAACACCAAGGTAGCATCGCCGCGACACCTTAGACAGTGGCAAAATACGCGGTCGTTCAAAACTTGCAATCCACTGCACTCGATCTCCAATTTCCATTTGCATCTAGCCAACATAACATACAATACGTTGTTCGTAAATATGTTGCCCGGCACACATGTGACATGCGGCGTTGCAGTGAGCACTCAGTTTACGGCAGGTTGCAGCTGCGTGCAGGGGCAATTGCAGCCACCTGGTAACAAGGTGTGTGGTACAGTGGTTCCTACTTCTGTCTGAGGTGACAGCTAGATATATTGAACAAGTTGCAAGATTTAAATGTAAACAAACATTCTTTCCCCCCCTCCGATATCCGCAATGCCTGGCGCCAGGCCCCAAATTGAAACGGGAATCGATTAGATATCTGCGCAACTTTCGCCCGGGAAATTCAAATGTGACTTTCGGTTGATGTTGCCCTCTACAGCCACAGAAGGAAGGGGGGGCCACACACACGAGACAGGCTGCACAAACGCAGCTGCCAGCGATGTCAGACATCGATGAGACAGCGATCAAGACAAAGAAGATAAAGAAAGACAAGAAGGTATGCCATGGCGCCTGCGCCACCCCGCCAACGCGCGTGAGAAGCTTGCCGTCCAGATTATGCTGTAGCACTCCTTGCAGCCACTACAGCGCACCACCCGCCTCACTCTCACCCACCCGTACCTCAATGCCGCCGTGACTGCCGCCGACAGGATAAGAAGGACAAGAAGAAGAAGGCTGACGATAGTGGCAGCGAGGAGGAGCCCCCCTCCGCTGCTGAGGAGCCTGCCAAACCCAGCGGCAAGAAGTCAAAATCCAAGGACCGCAGCGATGATGCCCCTGCCGCCGCTGCTGCTGCCGCCGACGATGGGCATGTCTCTGGCGCAGAGGAGGACACGCCCAAGAAGAAGAAGAAGAAGCGCAGCAGGGAGGTGGAGCCAGACGAGGAGGTGGTGAAGCTCTTGAAAACGGAACCGGAGGCCACTGCTCACAGGCCACGCACTCGGTCAATGGACGCTGCGGACGCAATGCACGAGGTGTGTGCGAGGCACAGTTGCTGTCTCCTCGGTGTGTTGTTGTGCTGGCACTCGACGTTACTTCTTGTAAATGTGCATTGTGAGAACTGCTGGGCGTGGCAATGGAATCAAGCAGGCACTGCTTCAGGCCATGAATTGCCGGCACGCATGTATTGGTGGCTGGCGGCGGTTTGATGCCCATTTCAACTGCAAATATCTTTGTCTATGTTGCTTGTTGAACCTCACCATTTTCTTACTGTTTAAACCATACTTTGCACTGTTGCACGCAGGCGCCGGATGCAGCGGCCGGCGAAAATCCATCTATTGATGATTTTGACATCTGTGATGCCAGCAAGGTGGCACTGCGCAAGCGCGGTATTGAGACGCTCTTCCCCATTCAGGTCCGTGCGCCCCTGTCCGCCACTAGTTTTGCCACCTCTTACTGGCTGGCAATCATCAATGCGTACACGGTGTGATTACAATGTGTTAGTTGTTGTGGACTGCAAAGCAGAGGTGTGCATGCCAGGAGCTTGCGACCCATGGGCAAAGTGCAAACACTAAGTACTACTGTAGCGTCCAACAACGTGCCAGTGCAGCCGTTGTCTGCCGCACCACCACCCCGCAACTACCCACCGGCAAGCACCCCCCCACATACCTCACCCAAAACCACCCACCACCCCCATCACCCGCTGGCCCGTCCTCACCATCCGCCCCATGTGCAGGCCAAAACCTATGACCACATTCTGAGCGGCAAGGACCTCATTGGGCGCGCGCGCACAGGCATGGGCAAGACCCTCGCCTTTGCTCTCCCCGTAATTGAGCGGCTGCTGCAGGACAAGGGCGCCGCCGCCGCCGCTGCGCGCCGCCCCCCGCGCGTCCTTGTCATGGCGCCCACGCGTGAGCTGGCAAAGCAGGTGGCAACGGACTTTGAGCAGACGGCCCTGCGGCTGCACACCACCACCATCTATGGCGGCGCGGCCTACGGGTGCGGTGTGCGCGTGTGTGTTGCGCGTGCGTGTTCTTGCGGCCCCATATTTTTGTGTGGGAGGTCTGTTGAGAAATTGGGAAACTCCTTTGGCAACAAGCATGGGTTTGTGCTGGGCGGGGGGCACAACTAGCGCTGCAGCCACTGCGCAGGGGGCGCGCGGTGTGCAAATGGTTGTGTCCGTGTGCATGAAACCACCTGCTGTTGTGTGCTCTGTCTGCGGCGGCACACGCACCCCACCCCATGCGCCGCAGCCCACTATACACCGCCATGCCACCTATACGGATCTTTCTTCATAAGTGGCTGCTGCTGGTCTTCCCGCAACATGGCGGCTGCTGCTGCTGCTGCTGCTGCCTCTAACGCTGCTGGTTTTTGCTGCTGCTGCTGCCGGCTGGGCACTTTTCTGCAGTCCACAGGAGAGTGCGCTGCGGCAGGGCGTGGATATTGTGGTCGGGACCCCTGGGCGCATAATTGACATGATGGACAGGGGCACGTTGGTGCTAGACAAGGTGTGTACACTACTACCCACCTAGTAGTAGTAGCAAACGATGTTAACAAGTGCCGCATGTGGCACCACTGTTTTCCATTGTGCCATGGTGCAGCTGCAGCTAAATGCACGTTGATTCATGGAACATTGACATAAAAATATGATAACATTAACACAGTGCGCGCAGCTGAGGCAGGAATTGCTCATGTGTACACTCCGAGCTATGCAGGCGTGATGTCACAGTGGATTGGCTTGCTGGCCTGTTGAGATTTTGTAATTGGTTCTCGCCACTTGAAGTCGCCTCTATGTGCATGATGATAGGCTGGCAGCATGGGTAGAATTTTTAAATCTGCACAACAGTCACTGAGTAGCGGGTTGGGAGTGGCTCATTTTTATGCACACATTAGTTCAACTTGTTCTGGCCCAGGCTGGGTGGCTGGTGTGTGCAGAGGCTGGTAGGTGTTTTATCGAAATCATGTGTTGCAGCTCCGTGAGTGCAAAAAGTGTGGCTACTGCAACTCACCTTATTTGCAAAAAAAAAAAACGATCAAATGGGGGAAAAATGGACAGCCCTCAGAGCATCAATGTGGACTTCTTTTAGTGGGTAATAACGCGCTGTGCTTTCGAAACCAGTATACTTTTTAAGCAGCTAGTAAATGCAGGTGCCATACATTCACATCACTCATGCACACTGTCATAATAACATCACTCATGCACACTGTCATAATAACATGCAGTTGCGATGGCGACACGGCGCAATAGAATGTGGCATCGATATGGGATAGCGCCCACGGCTGTGCCACAGCACGCCTGCTATTTTACAAAGCGCAGTAAATCACAATTGTTTGGAAATGGATTCCGGGTCTGGGGTTCTGACACAACTTTGTCGAAACCCAAATCTGCAACTGCACTGTACACATGTATTACATGTAGAATATGACGTCTTTTTTTACAGCTCTATTTTTGAAAAACCATCCTGTTGTTTCCAAACTTTGAAAAAAACTTTTATATTGCACTTCAGAAATATCTACTTCGAAGTGTGTGGTATCTGCAAGTGTGCTCAGTGAGCACTGCTCACAGAGTCATGTGTGCTGAGCTGACCTACGGGTGCCTCCATGCGTTAGAACAAGACGTCTTCCAGATTATCGTTCCGCTTGATCCAGCAACTGTGTATACTCCAAAAGTCATAGCGCCACGGCACATGCTGCTGTTGAGTCATCGCCATTTATGGGCTGCAAATGCTGCCTTTTCAGCAACAAGGGTGCAAGAGTTCTTGCCAATGCTGTTATGAGTGCGAGCCAGTGCATTTGCCTTGCACCGTGGATGGGCCATGAACGTCGTGGGCCTACTGCTGTTCATTGGGCTGGCAGTCCTGGCACCATTGCATCATGTCACTTCATGTAATACTACAGTAGTGTCAACGATCAATGACTTAGTGACTGATCATGCATGGGGCACCGCTGGTCAGGCATCAGCCTCGTAGTACTTGTGACCATTTCCACTTTCTTTTGGTAAACAAAGTGAATGCTGCAACCGGTGGATTGCGCCGGGAAAGCCTGTAGCGCGTCACAGTGCCACCAGCTGTTTCCAGGCACTGTAGACACGCGCACGAGCACTCATAAATGCACCTGTGCTTTGTCGCGAAAATGGTTAACAATGTACACTTCAGGTGGAGTTTTTCATACTGGACGAGGCGGACCAGATGCTGGACATGGGCTTCAAGGAGGAGATGGAGAAGGTGTTTGCTGCGTGCAGGGGCACGGGCGAGAGCAAGCGCGACGTGCAGACGCTGCTGTTCTCCGCCACCATGCCTGCCTGGGTGCAGAGCGTTGCCAAGGTGGGATGCCGGGCTGGGCTAGGCGGCATGGCTTGCACACATGCTGCTGTATATTGTTGGTGGACCATTTTGTTTGAAGTCATTTTATACTAGAGTACGTTTAATTTAACATTACAGTAGTACATGTTTGTAAACAAATGCTGCAGGCATTGTCTTTTTTCTGCGGAGACACCAGCACGTTACCGCGCGGGCGAGTCAGAATTTTACCAAACAGGGAAGCCTTGGTTTTGGGATAAAGACGCGAATGGACTTCACTGTGATAGTGCTGTGAGGGGGCACTGCGCTCGATCACCGACAGAGGTTTCTGAGCCATGCATGTGCGCCTGGTGTCGTGTGAGGTCAAACCTGAGTAAAAGCCGTAGCTGCAGTTGCCCATGTTGCTGTTCAGCAAGCAAGGGACTGTGTTGGCACGTGCAGGCAACGGTGCACATGCCGTGCAGTTGCCGAGCGCAGCGCCAAGCAACACGTGTTGCCCGCCGCTTTCCTTCCCGCATACAATCCACTTGTGTGGCACAGTGAGTTACATTACCGTGCTCAGCAGCACCAGCGCCTTTTGTGCATCAAGCGGCCCTGCCCTTCTCAGCCTCGTGAGCTCATGCCTTTGTGCGTGCGCTTTGCCTCTTGCACCCCGCCTGCCGCCAACTCCCGTGCTCACAGGACTACATGAAGGAGGACCGCATGTACATTGACCTGGTGGGCAACACGGCGGTCAAGGCCTCGCAGGACGTGACCCACGTGGCGGTGCCCTGTCAGTGGACTTCGCGCGCCACCACCATCAACGATCTCATCAGCGTCTACGCCGCGGGCGCCACCAAGCGCACCCTCGTGTTCTGCTCCACCAAGAAGCAGTGCAACGAGCTCGTCATGGACGAGGCCATCTCCTTTGAGTGCCAGGCGCTGCACGGAGACATCACGCAGGTGCGGCGGACAGAGGGGGGCCCGCTGGCACTCACCCAGGCCTGTGACAGGTGTCTCGTGCATTGGGCGCATTGTCTGTCGTCCTGATGTGGGTTCGTGTAGTGTGTACCTGCCGTGCATGCATGCGCTCTGCAACTGTGCAGCACGGGGCGCACCATCACCCACCGCATTGCACGCCGCTCGCCCCACAACACAAGCCTTGACCTGCCCCCCCAACCCCCTTGCACCGCCCCAGGCCAACCGCGAGACCACCCTCAACGGCTTCCGCAAGGGCAGCTTCAAGGTGCTGGTGGCGACCGACGTGGCGGCGCGCGGCCTGGACATGGTCGTGGACCTGGTCATCAACAGCGAGCCCCCCACCACCGCCAGCGGCCGTGTGGACACTGAGACGTACGTGCACCGCTCCGGACGCACCGGGCGCGCGGGCCGCAAGGGCGTGTGCATCACCCTGTACACGCCGCGCTCGCGCGGGGCGCTGGCGGAGATTGAGCGGCACATCAAGAACGCCTTTGTGTGGCGCGGCTCGCCGCAGGTGAGAGGAAGGGGGAGGGGGGGGGGGTGCACTGCTTGACTGTCTGCGACGGCTGCCGTTGCACTGAGCACCGGAGGGTGGGCCGTGCGCTGCAAGCGGGGTGGCGCGTTAGGTCGCACACTGTGCTCGTGTGTTAGCGCGGTTTGCAGTGCCTGCGGACACTATGCAGAACAACCTTTAGCAGCACTCAGCCACACGCTCTGCGGCGGCGTCACCCGCCCCCTCCTGTCCCCCACGCACTGCCTCCACCCCACCCGCCCGCAGCCGAGCGACATCACGGCGGCCTCCGCGGACGCAGCCGTGGAAGACATGGGGGAGGTGGACGACAAGGTGCTGCCGCTGTTTGGCGCCGCGGCAACGCGCCTCATTGAGGAGCGCGGCGCGCACGAGGCGCTGTGCGCGGCGCTGGCGGTCATCACGGGGCACACGCGCGCGCTCGCGGCGCGCTCGCTGCTGAGCAACAGCACGGGCTTTGTGACGCTGCTGTACCGCCCCAAGCACCCGCTGCACTACTCGTCGGACGCGTGGGCCGCGCTGCGCAGCCGGCTGGACGCCGACGTGACGGAGTCTGCGCGCGGCCTGCAGCTGTCTGCGGACAAGGTTCGCGTGACATGTGTGCGCACCAACTGCGGCAGCGGCAGCCCATGCAGTGTCACAGCCCCGCTGCCCTGTGTGCATGGCTGGAGAGTACTGGCTGACGCCGTTTGGTCGGGGCAGGGTTGCCTGCCGCTCGCTGCCGCGCTGCACACCACCCTTCGTTGCTGCGTGGCCTGCTTGTGGTGTCTGCGCACTTGCTCCTGCGGGCACCTGCCCAGATCCATGCCCCACCTATCACACCCAAGCGGCGGCTGTCACTCACTGCACCCCAAACCCACCGCTGCGCACGTGTGTGCCCGCAGGCGGTGGCGGTGTTTGACGTGCCCGAGCGCTGCATGCGCAAGGTGGAGGCCGCCATCGCCGACGGCGCAGACTACCTCAGCGTCGCCACGGAGCTGCCGGAGCTCCCCGTTCGCACCGGCGAATACGATTCCTCGGGCCGCAGACAATCTGGCGGTTACGGCGGTTACTCACGTGGCGGGGGGCGTGGTGGTGGCGGGCGCTTTGGCAGGCGCGGCGGTGGCGGCGACAGCAGAGGGTCGTTTGGCAGGGGCAGGGGCGGCGGGCGTGGTGGCGGCTCCTTTGGTGGCGGACGGGGGCGCGGTAGGGGGCGGTGATGTGCCGCGGTTGTTTGTGCGTATGGAGCGGGGTTGCTGGTGGCGGCGGCGATGCTGCGTGTGCTGTATCTCTCCCGACCTGTGCTCTGGTGTTACGTGAGGTTACGCGGCATTGTGTGCTTGTGCTGTTAATGGGCCTACGTTGCGGAAAGCCACTTCACTGCCACCATTTACGCGCTTTACCTGTCTGCGTGTGTGCTTGGATGCAACCATGGGTGCCTTGCTGTAGACAATGTACCTAGCAGAGCCATTCTTCATCATGATGGCGTTAGCACGCGTCTGTGTACCATCAGAATAAATGTAAATGCTGCGCAGCACTCGTTTGGTGCTCAATGGTCTACTTCCTACCTACTACTTCTTGAAGTGTATCGAAGTATGCCCCTTTGCTTGGTGCTGGCCGGCAATGCCACTGGGCAGGGGCTTGTATGGGGGGATGTGCACAGCCATACACACGCTGAACACCAAGGCAACGCACAGTGCAGTACACAAGGCAGCAGGATGGTGCCTAGGAGAACAGCCACGCGCGTACGACAGAGCATCAGATGAAAATTCGAGGGCAGTGAGTAGCCACAAGCAGAGCGAGAGCGGCACAGGAAACAATCGAAGAATTTTGATGTGTGCAACGATGCCACGTGGTTGACCAAAACCCAAGGTGTATTTACATCTGCATACTTGCATGCCGCGAAGTGTAGCGTTATGATGCACCCGCTGGCTGCCACCTCTGAATCACAATTGCCAGGAACTCTCGGTCAAATGCCACCATCACCTGCAGTGGGCAACATGGCACAGCACAACGGGAAAGAGGCTGAGTGCTTGACATCCGCTTGGCAACTACTTCAGCATCACTGGCAATGGTGGCACATACTGACTTGACCGTTGCGTGCAGTGGTACTGCGATTGGTGCATCTTCGATGCCGAGACAACAACGCAACTACGCCTACACTCGTTAGCTGACAAAACACACACACTGATTTGCTGGTCTGCATTTCATTGCGCCCGCACTTTGAACTGAACTGCCAGGGCAGGTTTTCAGCCGCAACAAATCTTGGTTCAGACTCCTGCACTGCTCACATGCCAGTCTGGTGTGTGACGTACGCAGCTTGGCAACTAAAACACGTCCGGAGAACAGCAGTGCGCTGAGCAGCGGTAGTCTGGTCACCACCAGCTGATGTCCCCCTGTCAGAGCACTGCACTTGCTTAATGCGGTGTCTATGTGTGCTGGTGTACATGCTGATGCTGCTATCGGAGGAAGGCCCCAGTGGCATGCCCCTGTGTGCCGACATGCCAGTTGGTGCCGGCGTGGAGTTGACAAGGACAGCGCGTGGTACACATCTGCAGCAGCAACTCACGGGCTGCCCCAGGTGCATACTTCAGAAGTATATACTACCAACAGGACCGCAGCCCATTGGCGCACCTGTCAATGCATGATGCAACGCCACACTAGCGGCCGTGCCTAATGACTGTAGTTTCAGCGGCACCTGCGGCTTGTGCTTTCACCCCAGCTTACAACCCCCCCAACTGCTTGTGAACGTGGCCATAATTTGGTTCCATTGCTCACCTCGTGGCGTTTTGCCCTGATGCGCAGGTATTTGAGCTCACGCTTGGGATTCAGGTCCCGTACCACACCTCTTGCCTGTAGGAACAACACAGCGCCAGGATTATAGCAGCTGAGCCCGGCAGCAGCATCCCAGCGCCATACTGTAACACCTCAAAGATGGTCGGTTTCTCCACACATTCACTGCCATAGTGCACCCAAAAAATGTCAACAGTTTCTGCAGGGTACTGAGGAGTGATTGCTGCCCTGGTCTTTTATGCCTGGTCGTGCTGCTGCCGATGCCATGTACTGGTGCTGCTATGCAAGGCACCTGCTGCTGCTGCTGCTAACACTACCAAGTAGCACGCCCACCTGGGGCAGTTGGTGACACAATGGGTGAAAACAAAAGCTCGCAATAAAGGCGGTCCATAGAAGCGGACCGTGCCGCAGCCTGCTACTGTGGCTCAAACGCTACGTTGCTCACCTTGTGCGCCAGGTGCATCATGCTGGCGGCGTACATCTCTGCTGTGTCCTGGGACATGGTGGGGAAGCGCCGCAGCACCTGTCCCTGCATGTCGCAGATGACGTAGCCCTCCACACCTGGCTGCACCTTTATGCGCTCCAGGGTTTCCTCCACCTGTGCCTGCAGCGACAGCAGTCAACAGCTCAAGCAGGCAGAAGCATCAGTAGCGACACACGCCATCAGCGTTTTCACACTCCAGCACGAGTGTTGGACTGCTGGTTCAGTGACGGTTCCATTTTGCAACAGTCAACAAACAGGGCAGAGAAGAGTGCGCTGGCTCACCATGGTGGTGGTGGTGGTGCGGTGCCAACAGCGTCAGAAATGTGTACCGTTCCAGCCCGCACCTCCTGCAGCTCCTCAACCTGCTTCAAAGCGCGCCACCGCTCACCACTAACTTAAGCTGTGTGCACGTGCATGCGTGTGTGTGCGCCGTTTCCCTGTTTCTGCTGAGCACGATTAAAAGAAGAAGGCTGCGCACGCGCGCCCCAAAACACACAGAGTACTCGTTGCAGGAGCAGCGATCAAAGCAGACGGCAAGTGTGCCGCTGCCGAGGCTGCTGGCGCCTGGTGCAGAGAAGCTGTTGACTGCAGTGCCGTACAGGTGAGACACCAGCCGCATTGTTGGCAGTGCAGGTGGGACTGCGGCGTGCCACCTTCCCCCGTCGCGAGTGAAACATCAACGAAAACACCAGCAGGCGGCGGGGTGCAGCGCCAGGCCCAGCCAGCGTACCTGTGGTGTTGTGGCGTTGTTGAGACATTGCTGCGACTGCTGTGGTCTCAAGGCAGTCTGCGCGTTAATCGCTTTGGTAGGGCCGGGGTGGACGTTGCCGTTGGTGGATCTTCCCAACCTTCAACTGTCCACGCAACAGCGCCGACGTGTGTGCCCACAGGCGCCGTAGTAGCTGGAAGGAGGGAGCTCGCTGACCAGGCAGGCGACTTTTGCTATCCGTATTCGAGCGTGTGACGGCACTTGCCCCCCTCTCAGTACTTGGCCTTGTGCGCACGGCCTATCCTAGCTGTCACCTGCCTCTTGCTGTTGATCATAACTTTTCCCTATTCCCTGTTTTTCATAGGGAGAGACGCGGCCAGCAGAAGCGGCTGGAGGCACGGGGCAGCGCACCCTGCGGTCGGGAGCCTGCTGCACAGGCTACTGCGCTTATACGGCGCCTCAACTACGGCAGCATCCCCAGTCACAGACAGCATCCCGCTGCCTGCGGGACACCGCAGCAAGGAGACAAGCACGTGCCTCCTGCCGACCAACAACGCAGGAGCGGCATCGCCACCCGTACTGCCAGCTAAAAAGAAGCTGCACCAGCCACCTCGCCTCGTGGCCCAATCCCACAGCAGCAGTCGCCCATGGACCGAATTGACAGCGAGGCGGAGGTGACCACCCTCGCCGATGGCGGCGACGACGGCGGCAGTGACGGCAGCGGCAACCCCACGACGCCGCGCCGCAACAGCACGGGCGGCGAGCACCCCGCCCTTCACCGCGTGCGCACGTCGCTGCGGGAGGAAATACTGTCGGGCCGCATGCACAGCCGCAGCACGTCTGAAAACGCGCTGTGCGCCATGGAGCCGGAGTTCCACCCGCCCGTGCGCACGGCCTCGCTGACCATGCTCAGCGGAGCGGTGACGGCCAGCGCCGCCGTGCGCGTGCGGGACCTCAACAATGCGCGGAAGGAGTTCGACCTGCCGCTGAACTCGGAGCCTTCGCGCAGGGGCGGGTTCCGGCTGGAGCGCTCCAAGAGCCTGGGCACGGCGGAGGAGTTCAGGCGGGTGGCGTTTTGGTTGGTTGCGTTGGCGTGCGTGCATGCAGTGAATTATTTTCATCTGCAAACATGTACATGTACTTCGTAGTGTATATAAATATTGTGCTAATTCAAGGTGTACCTTGCAGGTAGAGTGTGCCACGAGCTGGGGTATGGCAACTCAGGTGGTCAATTTGGGCAGCGGCGTGCAGCTAAAAGGTTGGACAACAGTAGCGTTGTGCGTGTAGTTGGGCTTGAAGTGGAAGGTTACCAAATGTGGCACGCACACAACGCCTGCATTCGTAGTAATTTACTGCTTGTAGGAGACTTCACATGTTGAAGTGTTACCTCATATATGGGGGTGACATCGCTGCCTAGAGTTGCAGCGCGGCAGGCAGTCGAACCGTGCTGCTGGGTTGGCAGTGACAGAGCATCCGCTATGGCTCTTTTGGCTGCTACTCAAGCATGGTTACGCCGACAATTCTGCTGTTGGCTAGGCAGCCGTGCCAAAAATCACAGGAGCTGCCATGGCAGTAAAGCTGCCTGGTGTGGGTCATAGCCCCATGCTGTATTTATGCAGTGGCAGGTCTGCTGCACAGCTGCTTGGCAAACTATGGCTGTAGTGCGGCAACTCACAACATGCCACACTGCACCGCCGCTGTCAAGGTGCATGTATTGCGCACTTTTGGCTGCCGTAAGCCATGCTCGTCCATAGTTTGCATGCGGCGTCTTTGCCACTGAGTGCGCACTTTAGCACACATGGTACGCAGCGGGTGCGCACACCACAGCGAACGCAGCACAACTGGGGTTTCTGAAAGCTCCACCCTCATGTGCTGCATGCTGCCTGCTATCCCCACGAGCAGTCGGCAGGACAGCATGGGCAGCGGCCTGTCGTCCGTCCCGTCTGCCGCAGCTGCCAGTCGCACACATGAAATGGCTGCCATGGTCGGCTCCAGCTTGGTGACGTCATCCATCAGGCGTGATGGCAAACTGCTTGTGGCCATGGTGAGCAATGCTCTGCAGGAGGCGGAGACGGCAGCCGTGCACGCCACACTAGCAGCGGTAGCAGCGGTGCTGTGCTTAGCAGCGGTTGCAGCGGCGCGCGTCACCTTGTGCAGCGCAGCAGCAGCGGTGGAGATTTGCAGGTGCAGGCTTTCAGCTGCAGTGAGGGGTGTGTTGCAGGGCCTACAAACCCCAATTTTACCTTTTGACAAGTGGTGGTGTCCCACTGGTATGGCATTCGGCTGCCAAATGTGAGGTCTGGGCATGTCAGGTCGCATGCGCCTGCTCCCCTCGTAGGGGGGGGAGGGGCGTGACAGGCAAGCATGCACACTGCTCAGCACCCTGAGCAGTGATTTCGATGGGCTCAGCAGCACCGTTGGTGCCACCACTGCTGCTGAGCACTGGCCTGGTGTTGCCACCACTGCTGCTGCGCACGTGCGCACTGGCCTGGTGCGACCATCACTGCTGCTGAGCACGTGGCCTGGTGATGCCACCACTGAATGCCATCACTGCTGCTGAGCACCGCACCGTCAGGCGTCACACCTGCTGCTGAGCACTGCTGATGTTGCCACCGCTGCCGCTGAGCACAGGTGGGGGTGCCGGCGCGCGGCAAGACCTTTCTGGCCAAGTCGCTTAAGCGCCACTTTGACTGGACGGGGCTGCGCAGCGAGATATTCTCGGTCGTGGAGTACAGGCGGGAGACGGTGGGCGTGTTCCAGCCGCCGGAGTTCTTTTCAGAGGGCGGCTCGGGCGAGGCGGTGCGCCTGCACATCGCGAAGACAGTGCTGGACAGTGCCATGGAGGTGCGTGAATAACACTTTTAAATAAATATAGTAGCTGGCAAGCAAGGGCGCACATGTGGGGCGTGGAGACGCACTGGCAGTGTATTTTGGAGGGGGGGGGGGGAGGAGTGGCTACGGAGGCATGTTTTTTTTTGTGCAGGTGGTTGTGCATTTCTTCCACTTGCTGGAGTGCCACATGGTCTGCCAAGGTGGGCGAGCAGAGCACTATCTCAGGCAAGCCTATCAGGCTCATGCGCACTACTTCTGAGGCGGCAGCAGCGGCATTGATGCATGCACACGAGGCTGGGGTCGGCGAGCTCGCTTGCCCTTGGCTCACTTTCCCATCTGAACACAGTTGGTGCTTGCGTGCATAAGTGCCACTGCTTTTCGTTGCAGAGCACGCCATCCTCTTTCCATGTTCTCGCATGTGCCTTGAATGCGAAACTGGCTGGCGGGTGCATGCCTGCGCACCAAACAATAATGGCAACGTGCATGCTGCATGGCACTGCGCCCTCCTCCGGCAGGCACTCAGTCCATGGCCAGCGGGTGCATGCCGAGCAATAAATTATAATGGCGGCGTGCATGCTGCATGACACTGCGCCCTCTTCTGGCAGGCACTCACGTGCATGCTGAATGGCACTGCGCCCTCATCTGGCAGGCACTCACGTGCATGCTGCATGACACTGCGCCCTCTTGTGGCAGGCACTCAAGTCAGACGTGGACATTGCCATCTACGATGCCGCAAACATAACCGCGCGGCGGCGGCGCTGGCTGGTCGAGAACGTCAAGGACATTGAGGGCGTGCACGTCAATGTCATATTTGTGGAAAGTGTGTGTTTTGACCAGGAGATCGTGCGGGTGAGCTCTGCCTGCTACCGCTGGCCAATGCCGCCTGCGATGTGCAGTTTCCCTGTAATGTGTGTGTGAAGCGTGGCATGAGGCGTGTGTAATATTGTGGCGGTTGGGGCAGGTGCACTGTTGAAGTGGCATCCGCGTGTGCCTTTGCCACTTGAGCTTTGCCTACAGCTGCAGCACCAGCAGCAAGGTCACCACATGGCAGTGGGCAACGTTGCGCACTCGTAACCCCATGCTCCCTGACACGCCGCCACACGCTGCATTGCGTTGCACGCCTGCGCTGAGCACAGCACCGGCATGCCACTTGCATGCCCAGCAGCACACTTGCACAGCTGCCAGTGCTCCAAGTGCTGGCACCGCCATCATCATCATCATCACCCCCGCCTGCTTCCGCTGCCGCCTGCGGCCTGCCATGTATATATATGCGCATGCATTTTATGCGCGTGCATTGATGTGCGTGCATTTATGCGCGTGCATTCATGCGCGTGCAGGAGAACATGGAGGAGACCAAGCGGTCCTCTCCTGAGTACGCACACATGGCGGAGGCGGACGCAACGGAGGACCTCGAGGCACGCATAGCGCACTACATGCGCCACTACCAGCCCATGGACGCGGAGGAGGGGTACCCTTTCATCAAGCTCATTGACGGGTCGCGCCAGCTCATGACCAACCTCATTGCGGGGTACCTGCCGGGTGAGAGCCCACAAACGTGCTCAGCAGCAGAACAGTAGTAGCAGCAGTAGGATCGGTTGCACCACCCCTGCAACGGGTGTGGTAGCTCTCTAGCAGAATGATGTGCGATTTTTTTGCTGTGTACTGCTACCAGTGAGAGGCCCTTCGGCGCGTTTGCTGGTGCACTGGTAGGCAGTTGTGTGCGGTATTGCGCGCTGCATGGCGCCATCACCAACCTCGCCTCAGCATGCTGCTTCTTTCCTGTCTGGTTTGCCTCTGAACTGCGACTGCAGGCAAGATCCTCATGCTGCTGATGAATCAGCACTCGCGCCCAAGACCCATCTTCATGAGTCGCCACGGAGGTGGGTGGCATTGTGCGCGGCGTGCACATGCAGTGCGACAGCACATGCCATCCACCGCACCTCATCTCTTCACCTGGCATGCATTCACCACTCCCCATGCGCACCAACTCATGGGCACCAGGGCATGCAGCGGCAGCGCTGCTGCGCGGCCGCTCGCAAGCATCCCTGTCAGCTCTCACCCACACACACACCACCCCAGCACTCCCCTCTCACCTCGCCCAACACCCGCCCCCGCCGCCGCCCACCGCTGCGCCGCGCCGGCGCAGAGAGCGAGTTCAACATGCAGGGGCGCATCGGCGGCAACGCGCCGCTCACGCCCGCCGGCAAGGTGTACGCGGCCAAGCTGTGCGAGTTCATGCGCGCCCTGTACCCGCCGGGCAGCGACCTCGTGGTCTGGACGAGCACCATGGTGCGCACGGGCGAGACGGTGGCGCCCATGACGGGCGTGTACGACGTCATCAAGTGGCGTGCGCTCGACGAGATATTCGCGGGCAAGATGGAGGGGCTGACGTACGAGTACGTGGCGGAGCACATGGCCGGCGAGTACGAGGCGCGCAAGGTTGACAAGGTGCGCCCCCACGGCCGCTGCCGCGTCTGGTTGGACTGCCCAGAGGCACTGCGGACGCAGACCAGAAATCAGGGGTGAATTGACAAACAGCAATCCACCCAGTGAAGCCTCTTTGTTTCCCGGTTCATAAGAAAGGTACAGTGGTCCAAGTGGGCTGTTTGTGTGGGAATGTTGTTGGCCTAGTGAGGACTGTCGCACCTGCGCATTGGTGTGGCCCCACCCCACGTAGAGCACGCCCACCGACCACGTGGTAGGTCAGGTGGGTGTTGCTGTTGTGCCAGTTGCACATGGTTGGTTGGCCAAAGGCTTGAGGTGCGCAAGTAAGTCCCTCTGCTGCCCCGTGGTGTTGGAAGTTGCACACCATGTGCATCGATGGTGCTGTAGGCCTGGCCTCCAGGGTAAAGTGCAGTGGTTTCCATGGATTGGTGCCGTCTCTTGTCAGTGCGGACTGGTGGGCACTTTTGCGGTTGTCAGCCTGGTTGTTGGGCCAGACCTTCAGTTCTAGCTGCTTGTGTAGTGGTGACTGCGCCTGCGGAGCCACTCCTGCCTTTGCCATTTGGTGCAAAATGCGCCTGCTCTGGGAGGAGCGTGCACTTTGGCAGCATGCCCTGTCTGTGGCAATGCTTTCACACACCCTGCAGCCCGCTATGGCAACACGCTGGTGCATGCCAATCCCTTTACGCTTGCCTGAGCTGCTGCCACTCACCTCGTTGCCGCGCTCGTGATACCTTTTTTGTTTACTTGTGCAGCTCAACTACAGGTATCCCGGGCGCGGGGAGTCGTACCAAGATGTCTTTATCCGGTTAGAGCCGGTGAGTGTGGCAGTGCACAAGCAGGACCTGGCACACATTGCCATTGGTGTCAGAATCCATTGGGGTTCAAATTCCGCCAGCTTCATGCAGCCTGTCGAAGCCCAAGTGGCGCAAATGCGCATTGATCACAGGCACTGCCACTACAGGTAACTCATACAGAACACAGACCCTGTTGGTTTGCACATGATGACAAAGCGCTACCCGCCTAGGCAGCTCCTGCACCGTGGGCGCTTCCCGCCGGCGCACCCTGCAATGGCACCATATGAACAGGCACATCGAGTTGAGAACCTCAACTGGTCTGCAAGCCATCATGCATGGCTCGTGCTCCACTGACCACAGCGCACTGCGGTGCTGCCACCGACCGCCGCTGCCGCCGCGCGCGCCCTCAGGTCATGTTTGAGATGCTGCGGTGCCGCACGCCGCTGCTGATCATCGGCCACCAGGCGATCCTGCGCGTCCTGTACGCATACCTCAAGCGCCACACGCCGCAGGAGTGCCCCACCCTCGCCATGCCCCTGCACACGGTCATCAAGCTCACGCCGCGCGCCTACTCATGCGAAGAGGAGTGGTACATGCCCCTCGAAGGGCAGGACAGCAAGTCGCCGACAAGCGACTGACCGCCTGCGCTGCCCACAAAAGCAGTGACAAGAGCTGCCGCGCCGCCGCGGCAGCTACAGTTCCAGAGATAAATACTGCTCCCCTGCCTCTTGCAGTCGACCCTGCCAGTGCAGCCTGTGTGGCGCCGCGCAATGGCTTCTGCTGAGCTTCAGCAGCAGCAGCCAGCTGCCGCGGTGGTGCGCCCGGGCAGACGTGCTGCTGGAGGTGGCGTTACCACGTAGCACAGTACTACGTAGTATTTTCAAAGAGTGTGTGTGCGCGGCGGCGCGTGCCGCATGGCACGGGTGCCACACGTGCCGCAGCACCTTCCTTACAAAATGACACAGAGCGGCGGCACGGCGCCGCGCAGGGATGCAAGTGGCACACCCGCTTGGTTGCAATGTCGCCGCTGCTTGAGCTGCTGGTGCTTGCTGTGTGTGATGCGTGCGAATTGGAACTGCTGGCAACCACCAGCAGACCACCAGCGGTGCCCAGTGAACCAGTCCGACTGAGATGCCCGCCTCTGCAGTTGAGGACACAACACCGCACGCCAACAAACACCACACGAGCAGCAGCGTCAGCACACACCTTCAACACCCACACACTTCGCGGCATCCCATGACCACCTCCACAACTGCATTACCATCACCCGTCCTTGGCGCTCTCCACAGCATGCGGCCGCTGCAACCCGCCCCCCTCCATACCCAGCGCCCGCTGCAGCCCCGCCGCCTGCGCCAGCACCTCCACATCCCCCCCCGCCGCACCTCCATCCAGCAGCGTCAGCGCGCGCCCAAGGGCCGTGCGAGCTCGCTCCGCCTCGTCATTCGCCAGCAACGCTGAGGCGTAGTTGAGGGGCGTGCGCGCGTCAGAGGCGTCCAGCTCCATGGCCTTTTCGTACGCCGAGCACGAGTTTTCAAAGTCGTCAAGGCGGCTCAGCGCCACGCCCAGGTGCATGTAGCTGGCGGCGTGCGCGGGCTTGATGTTGATGGCGGCGCTGGCGTTGGGGGGTGGAGGGTGGGGTGGGGGGTGGGGGGGACAGTCAGTGGTGCTGGGGAAAGAGGTGTTTGCGGTGGGGTGGAGGGGTGGCGGGGGCATCTGGTGGGCAAGCGCGGCGGGAAAATGTGGAATACTGCAGTAGAGTAGGTGCGATAATAGGTCATTGCAGCAGCAGCACAACTCGTGTGGATGGATGGCAGCTCTGGAAGCAAAGAGGCGCTGCTGTGCACAGCTGTGCAGGGCTGCTGCGGCACCCTCCCCAGCCGCTGAGCACCCGGCCACGCACCTGAAGTGGTGGAACGCGCTGGCGTACTGCTGCGTCGCCAGGTGAATCAGCCCCAGGTTGAAGGCCACCTCCCACGCAAAGGGATCAAGGTACTGCGCCCGCTTGAGACACGCCACTGCTGCCACCAGCTTGCCCTTGGCATGGAAGCACATGCCAACATTGTTCCAGAGCGCAGAGCTGCTGGGCGCGTGCACCGCCGCCACGCGGTACTTCACCAGCGCAACATCCTGCCGTGAAGCAAGTGAGCACGGCAGCGGCAGCGGTCATGAGTGGTGGTGAAGTGGCGGTGCACACCTTGGGCGCAGGGACAAGTGCGCACCAGCATCTCTGCTGTACTAGTGCACGCTTGTCGGTAACTCGGAGGTGGGCACAGCCACAACTATTCGGGCTAGTTTGACCCGCATTGCTACAAGCTTGCCACTTCGACACTTGGTTCCTTTGGCAGCATAAGATATCAAGCAGCAAGAGGGTTGCCACCCACTGGCGCCCCACAGTCAAAGCAATCGCAGAGGCACAGTGGCCCTCCCTCCTGCTAGGCGGTGTCACGCATGGCAATGCCGCCTCCCACCCTCACCACATCATCGTTGTCCTGCATGATGCTGCCCGCGGCCAAAATGGCGCGCGTATTCCGCGGGTCGTGCGTGAGCGCGCTGCCAAGGCAGTCAAACGCGCGCGGCGCGGCGCCCATGCGCAGGTGCAGCAGCCCCAGAGCAGTCAGCAGCTCAGGATCTTCTGGAGAAAACTCTAGAGCTTCCTCATACACGCCCGCCGCCGCCTTAAGGTCGCCTTTGAGCTGGTGCGTGCGGCCCAGCGCCATGAAGGTTGCGTCGTGTCGGCAGATGGAGTTGGCCGTTTCGAAGGCGCTCACTGCAGTGTCCAGGTGGCGTAGGTATGTGTAGCATAGGCCCTGCAGGAGGTGTGGGGAAACAGGCAGTGTGGCACATGACGTGGTGGTGTGCGCGCCCGTCAACACACACACGCATCGCGCTGCAAAGACTGAGCAGCCACGGCAAAATTTGGCATTGGTTCCCTGTGCTTTGTGGCTAGTGTCATCCCAATAAGACCCCACGACACTGTGCCCGGAAAATGTGGTGTGTTTACCTATGCAAATTTGTCACACGCTCGCTATACATGTTGTCCGCCTACCACTGATGTACACCTTCATCACTGTGGGCATGCTTGCTGACGGCGCCACATGCCTGTACAGCACCACACGCAACCACACATTGATCTTCTTAGGATCTGGTGCTGACGCTGCCAGACTCACTCACCTTGTTGTGCCACACCTCCCAGTCCTCAGAGTCCAGCTTCTCCGCCTGCTCGTACACATCAATGGCACCCTTGTGCCGCCCCAGCAGGTACAGGCACCTGGCCACCTGCTTCAGGTACGTTGTGCTCGATGGGTTCAGGCACATGGCCGCTTGGAACAGCTGCAAGGACTCAGGTATCCTCCCCTCCATGCGCAGCAGCAGCCCCTTTGCATACAGGGGGTACTCACACAGCCCCCTGTGAGTACGCAGCTGCTCCTCTATCAGGGCCAGGCACTCCTTGTACTCCCTTTTGACGAAAGTCATGTAGATGAGCCAGTTGTAGCGGTCCCGCCCTGGCCAGGCTGGGGGCTCGGGTGGGCCCACATCGTCGCTAATGCTGTCGTCTGGCATGCCTGCGACTGCTGCTAGTGCTGCAACTGTCCTGTCATAGCTTGGTTGTTGATGTTGCTGTTGGGAAGCGCCTGCCTTGGTGCCGCTGGCGCTGCTGCTTTGACTGCTCTACCTGCACGTTTGGGGCGCACCGACGTTTGCGCAGCTGCTATTAAGGAAACCAGGCGCTGGCAGGCAGGAGCGGCCGCCACCTTGCTGTGTGCACACTGAGCATTGCTCGCGCCGCCGTTGCAACGTTGCAACTTGCAACGCACAAAGTTGCCTCCCCCCCCCGGGCCCAATGGGGGGAGCTGGATCTTCCCTCACTTTTTTTTTTTTTTTTCGCGCAACAGCAACATCACACGACAGCCGCGCGCAGCTGCAGGCGGGAGGGAGAGGCCGGCGAGGCGGCACCAGCCAGTGGGGCACCGCAAAGGCAGTAGGCGTGGGCTGTCGGCGGCGCCCGAGGGAGCAACGCGTACAGGCGGCAGCATGGAGCCCCATCCATTTGACGTCACGAGCATGGGCATGGGGCAGGTGTTCCAGGGCACCTGCCCCGTCATCTCCATGGACTTTCACGAGCAGGGGGAGCTGGTGGTGACGGCACACGCTGACAGCAGCATTACACTCATCAACGCCCTGGAGGGGAAAATACGGAAAACGGTGCACTGCCAAAAGTACGGGGTGGGCCTGGTGCGCTTCACACACCACGACCAGGTGAGATGTCACTTTTGTGATGAGTGGCGAAGGCAGCTGCGCCCCAAGCGGGCTTGCTTGCCTGCTGTTGCTAGCATAGTGCTTGCCGTCGCTGCCAGCACCGCGCTTGCTGACACCGCTGCCGCTGCTGCAGCTGGTGGTGGTGCGTGGCCTGCAGCTGCGCTGATTTCTCGCTGCCAATCACCCGCGAGCGAGCTGTGCTCGGTGCACCAACGGTGACAGAGTTGTGTGCTATGCTGCTGGTGCATTTTGCGTCGCGCAGAGCGTGCTGGTGACAAGCGACAACAGTGGCAATGACCATGCCGTTAGGTACCTCAGTCTGTACGACAACAGGTTCCTGCGCTTTTTCCAGGGGCACACGGACAAAGTGGTGTCGGTGGCTATGAGCCCCGTGGACGACTGTTTCATGACTGGATCCACAGACAGGTAAGTTTGGCATGCCCAAATGCAGTATGTTGTTTAAGGTGGCGCTGAGTCAGGCAAGTTGGCGTTGGTGTGTATGGTGCAACAGCACCCATGATGCTGTCGGCAGCTGGTGCCACCTTATGCAGGGCGGGATAGGGCATGGCTTGCAGCAGGCGAGCTGTCGTAGTGCTGTGATGCACCCACTTGTGTGCTTAACTGCAAGCAAACACTTGATTACACTAGCCCAATAGGTGGTGGTTATGATGAAAGCTGTAACACGCGGTGACCGTGCGTACAGCGTGTGGCAGGTGATAATGTCAGGGGTGGCCGGCGACACGTTGGCTGCTTGGTCTCAATAGGCACACGCCCCCTCAAGCATCCAGGTCCTTGACAGGCTAACCTAACAAGGTTTTTAGCAGTTTACAAGGAGCCAGTTGGTTGCTGGACAATGCAGCCTCATTACCATCTGTGTCACAGCTTAGTACAGCAGCCTGTCCCAGCTCATGGCTGTGGGACGATGTTGGCTACATTTGTTGAGCAACTTCCCAGCTCAACTTGGTAGCCACCTAACGCTTGCACCGCGACTGTGTACTTTGAAGTGTACGTAGACGCCCAGTGGTACGGCATACTACTGTGACAAATGGTGCAGTGGCTACTGAGAAGTGACCTGCCTCCCACACCGTGTTGTTTTGTTTCCTACCGTGGACAGGAAGCAACTTAATACTGTAGTACTTCGTCTGACTGGCCCTCAAACCTAGACTTGCAAGTACTCTGCATTGTTTGGTTTAACATACTCGCTTTACCAGCAGTACGCCATTTACCAGGGCATCTTTTTCTAAAATGACAAGCTGGAGTTTCACGATTGCTGTGTACACCCTCTCCTGGTCGCGCAGTTCAGGTGCACTGGCACTCACTGATTCTGCCTGCCCTCCTGCTGTGCGCGGCTGGCTGTGTGCAGGAGCGTGAGGTTGTGGAACCTGTCAGCGCCAGAGTGCCTTGGGGTGCTGCAGTTCCCATTGAATAGCAGTGCGCCACATGTGGCCTATGATCCTCAGGTGCGCAGCACCATCAGCGCGCGCCTTGTTGACGCCACGCGCTACTGCGGTGCTGCGCAAGATACGTGGCAATACATTTGGCATGCCACTCTCTTCCCATTCCTCCACGCGTTCGCTGGCGAGTGTTGTGTGCAACTATCATCACGCCATTAAACCACCGTTTCTAGCATGTGCTGCGGCAGCACGCTACGCACTGATGCCCAACGTAGCTGTTGTGCAAATGTTGATACTCCTGTGCACTTGCCATGTTTGCATGACCGCTCAAAGTTGGCAGAGCGAAACCGCATTGTGCGCTGCTGTCTGATGTCACTGACAAACTGTCTCGCTGTGCAATGCCCACCCGCTCTCTGCAGGGCCTGGTGTTTGCGGCGACCGCTTCCATCGGCGCCGCCAACCTCATCAAGCTGTACGACGCGCGAAATTACGAGCAGGGCCCCTTCAATACGTTCACGCTGGAGCACGACATGGTGACGGCGTTCCTGGTGGGCAAGCTCAAAAACATTCAGCGGCAGCAGGCGCAGGCGCTCGCGCGAGCGCGCTGGACCAACCTCAAGTTCAGCTCCGACGGCATGAACATACTGGTGTCTACGGACGCGAGCCTCATCATTATGCTGGACGCTTATGAATGCAGGTGAGGCAGCATTCATTGCTGCAGGGGGGTAGTGCTGCTGCCTGCCTCCTTCAGCAGCTAGGAATATTCCGCTCAGCAGGCGCCTATGTGTAGCAGCAGTTCAGTAAGGCAGGTGCACTGCATTTCACGTGCGCCATGGTGGCATGTGTCTGCACAGGCGTGTTGCACGGTGGCGCTCGCTCAGGTGCATTTCAACACCTCTTGTAACAGGGCCATGTCGCCGCGCAGCCGGTCGGTCCCTGCCTGCAGCCACCTCTCCCACCACCCACCACTGCCAAACACCCTGACTCGCCCCTCCTGTCTCATGCCTGTCTGTGACTGCACCGCCAGTGTCAAGCAAGTGTTCCTGGGGCACGTGAACGACAACGGCTCGGAGCTGGACGCTTGCTTCACCGCGGACGCCCGCCACGTGCTCAGCGGCTCAGAGGACTCGCAAATATATGTGTGGCAAACGGAGGACGGAGCGCTTGTGTCGACGCTGCGGGGGCATGTGGGCTCGGTAGGGCTGGTGACATGCAGCCCACGGTACGAGGTCGTGGCGAGCGCATGCATCAACACGGCGTTGTGGCTGCGGCAGCCGCCGCAGGCGTCGGGCGCTGCGGGGGCAAGCACACCATGAGCGTCACAGTTTGTGGTGCGTGTGTGTGCCGTTGTACAGCCCCGACTATGGTGACAGTTGATGCAGTTCGAGCCGCGCCAACCCTGTGCTGGCCGCTTGTGTGGCCGATGCATGGCTTAAATGTTGACAGAGCGTTGTGCCCTGCAGTGCCATCGGCACACCCAGTGCCAGCACCCCTGTTCTTTTGTGTGTTGACATGTCCTGGACCGGCGTCCGAGTGGGCAGGCCGGCCCGCCATAGGATATACCGCCGTCTGGAGTCCCAACCTCATGTCCTGGACAGCAGGAGCCAGCCACACATCTGTACGACAAGCCTTTGCCAGTGCATGCAATATTGATTGTATTGGCAAGTCCGCATCAAGCCTGCCCCTTTTTGTGTGTGTCACCAGCAGTGCTAATGTGGACCAGAATTGGCATGCCGCCGTCAACAATTGTTGCACCCGCTGCAGCCAAAGTTTGTGCCGCTGCCCTGTGGCGGAAGTGCTCAAAGACTTGTTGCCTCGGTTGTGCTCTGCACGCGCGCGCGCGCGTGGTGGCACCATGCCAGCCCAGTGCACGATTCGTGAGTCACCGTGACCCCCCGTGGTCAGTTTGACCTCGCCAGCACAAAATTGACCGCATACTGCGATGCGCGCTGCGTGCCGGTCGCATGCCCGCCTGTTGGCGCACCCACCTGCCCCCGGCTCCTCGCATGTGTCAGGAAACATGAGCATCGGCGCGTGTAGGAGGCACCAAGACCTGTTTGGCTTTGCAGTCGACGTCCCGCAGCGCGTGTCTGCTCAACAGGCTGCGAATTTCACCTTCACCTTCCGGTGCATCTCAGGCCTCGTCAAAAAGCACACAGCACACACACAGACGACAAGCACTACTCCAAAACAAGGCTGCGGCAGGGCGTGGCGGGGCTCGCTCCCATGAGCGCCACCACGCCCGCTGGCGTTCCCAAGCCCAGCCCCCGCGCCTGCAAGGCGCAGCAGCACTGGAGCACCAGCGTCCTCGCAGAAGAGATTGATCCTGACTACGTGCCATCAACGCAAGAAGTGGAGGAGTACGCTTCATGGTTGGGCATCGACCTGCCGCGGGAGCGGCACCTGCTCTGGATAGCCAGGGAGGGACTCACCGCGCCCATGCCGGAGCCCTGGCACCCCTGCCGCGCCAAGAAGAGTGGCAAAATTTACTATTTCAACTCCTCGACAGGCGAGTCTAGCTGGGAGCACCCGGTTGATACTGCGTGTCGGCAATCAATCGCGGACGAGCGCGCCAAGTCGTCGTCGCCCACAGTGACCGCTCCCACCTCCGCCGCAGACAGTATTGCTGCGCCTGAATCCGCTGCCATAGCGCCTGCCGCCACCTCTACTAGCGCCAATGCCGGCGGCCTTCCAGCCAAGGCTGCTGCTGCCAGCGGCGGCCGCAGCGCCGAGCCTGCGGCCCCCAGCGTGGCAGTCAAGGCGGTGCAGCAGCAGGCGCAGGCGCAGGCGCAGCAGGTGCCCGACGGAGGCATTGTCCTTGAGGAGGACGTGGACCCGAACTGGGAGCCTTCAGCAGCAGAGGTGGAGGAGTACGCCCAGTGGTTGGGACTCAACCTGCCGGGCGACGAGCACCTGCTGTGGATTGCGAAGGAGGGTCTGAAGGCGCCTCTGCCCCAGGGGTGGAAGCCCTGCAAGACCGTAAACACGGAGGAAATCTACTACTATAACACCGCCACTGGGGAGAGCGCCTGGGAGCACCCCTGCGACGACCACTACAGGCAGCTGTACGCGGAGGAGAAGCGCAAGGCCTCTGCTGAGCAGCAGAAGCAGCAGGCCCCGCCCATGCTGCCGCGCGTCCCGCCAGCCAGCACGCGCGCCAACGCCGCGCCCACCCCCCGCGCCTTCGCGCCAACCCCCCGTGCAGCGTCACCCACCCCAAATGCGGCTGCACCAACTCCTCGCACAGCGCTCCCTCCCGCCGCGCCAACGCCGCGCATGGCTTCCGCTCCCACCCCCCGCATGGCCCCCACGCCGCGCGCCGCAGTGGGCAAGCTGCGCGCCGCCGGCGCCGCTCCCACGCCCCGCGGCCACGCTGGCGTGCCGACCCCGCGCTCCGGCGCC
>JAULBY010079535.1:0-30894 GCA_032358315.1 Ophiocytium majus
CCACTGGCGAACACCGCTGCTGTCACCGCCAGCGCCAGCAGCGCCGCGCAGCCAACGGCCGTTGCAGCAATGGCGGCGCGTGACCACCTGGGGGTGGTGGCGGGCTGGTGCAGGAGGGTGGGCTTGGGGACCACCGCCATCTCGATGTCGCCGCTTGAGCGCATGTTTGCCGGACGGGTGGCGCTCTTGGAGCTGGAGAAGCACCAGTGGCTCTGGAGGCCTTGGCGGCGTCGCGGACGGCGACGAGGGATGCTGACGGTGCGACAGTTCTTCGTCGGAGGCGGGGCGGGGGCGCGGCAGCGGGAGGGGGGCGGGAGGCAGGGGTGGCGCTGCCGGAGTTGTGAGGATGCCTGCCTGCCTTCATAGAGTCTGCATCGGCTCTCTGGTCTGGTCTCGGGCTTTACTGTCTGCATGCCCTTTCGTGTCTGTCGTTTTACGTTGGCAGAGACAGATTTGAACTGTTGAAGAACGCACAACTGAAGTTGAAGTTGAACCTTGGTGTGCCCTCGTGCCCTCCCCGGCTCAGGCGGCACGCTCAGGTGGCGGCATCTTTCTTGACACTGCTGCTGCGGCCGAAGGTGCTGTGCTTCGTGGAGCAGTGTGCCGACGGGGAATCACACCTGGTGTCAGCGGCTGGAGCAGCTGCAACCCCGACACTGTGTGCAGAAGTGTGTGCTGGCGACAAAGGACTTTCCGTTTCCTGTGCCGGAGAGCGGCAGCAGTGCTGGTGCAGCTTGGGGGTAAGTGAGAAGTGGCGGCGGGGCCACAGTACTCACCGGCTAGACAGCAGCAGCTCTAACTGTGCGTCAGCCACTGTGCACACGCACGCGTCTGCTGGCGGCGGACTGTGGTCTGGTGAGGGAGGACAGGCTCAAGGTGGCGCGCTACGCAGTGGGCCGCCCGTGATGTCTTCAACCGCGCCACAGGTGCAGAGCTTGAGCTCCCGGCGTGCGAGCATGCTGCATGGCGCGGCGCGGGGCTGTAGTCTAGCGGCGGTGCAGCGTGTTGGAGGCGCGCTGCAGCGTGCGAACGGCGGCTCACTTCCGCGGGCAGCGGCAGCGCTAACGGCAGCAGGCAGCCCCAACAGGGGCGGCAGCACCGGCGCTGTGCTGGATCGGCTAGCGGACAACACAGAGGCTAGAGGGGACTGGCCCGGCTCGTTGGCCGCGGCGCTGTGTGTGAGGGCGGCGGCGCGCGAGCACCTAGCGACTGTGCAGTAAATGTGTACGTGCGGGCGGCAGCAGTATGGCGGGTTTCGCCAACCGATACCTGTTACAGGTGTACGGTGCTGCCGGGGAGCGTCTGGGCCATGGAGGTTCGTTTCGGAAGGCGAGCAGGGGGGCGTGCATGTGGGGGTTTTGGTAGGACTTGTCCGGATCCGAAACCCGGGAACTGGAGGAGGGTCGAGCGCGCGCCGCGTGCGGTCCTTGCAGGCTTCAACCGTTGGCGCTCTGCAGTTCTCACTTCTTCTCTGCCTGCGGTGGGGGCAGCACGCGCTGTTGGCGCGCCTCTCTGGTTGGGTGCTTTGCGAGCATGCGCAGGTTTGCTCGCCAGTAGTTGCTCTTTGTCGGCGACTCAGAATTCAGTATGGATGTGGTTGTTGCTATGGGTGGGCACCTTCACGTTGTCGAGTACCTGTGCAGAGACGCCGCACTGGAGGTGTCGGCAGAAGTCGTGGGATACGCCCAAAATGCCGGCTTCTTGGATGTGGCGCTGTTCATGCGGGAACAGCTTGAACTGTTGAAGTCAGCGTACTAGGACATGAGAGAGGGGGGCTGTGTGCACCAGCTATACTACCGGACCTATTGGAGAGGGGGTCGGCTCCGCGGCCTGCCCAGCGGCGGCCGGCGGGCTGGCGCTCGGCGGGCCCAGAGGTGGCATATGCCGATAGGCGTCCAGGTCGGGGGCAGGCTGACCCACGGCCGGGAGCGCAGTGCGCCACTCTGCTATCACCACTTCAAGGATGGTGCGTTGATGTCCACAGACAAGTTGAAGCTTTGCAAAGCGCGAACCAGGCAGGCAGCAACAGGGCTCAAGCTATTGTGGTGCGTGTGCTGTTTGTGGGGAGCCAGCTGGGGTCTGCCCAGCTGTAACTTGTGAAGTTCAAAATTGAAGTTGGTTGGTACGAGCCAACCATGTGCAAGCCGACATTGTGCGCACTGTGGCAGCAGCAGCAGACAGCAGGGGCAGACGCTTCAGGGAGCACACGTGCTTGAATATTCCAAGTGCGCCGCGGCAGTGGCTGCTGCAACTTGAAGTTACATTCTGTGTATGCTCCGCTGGGCGCCGCGCCCGCCGCCGCACTTACTACCACTACCCTGTCCTCTACAAACATGCTGCCCCTAGGTACAAAACGGGCGGCGTTAAAGGGGCGCGCGCGTATGCGGCATCGGCAGCAGCAGGAAGCGAAAGCAGCGCCGCCACCGCCGCCGCTGCGACGCACGCAGTCGCGGCGCTGTGTTATGGTGCCGCGTCAACTAGCATGGCCTGTGCCTCTGAGCCGGTGCTGCTGGCGGCGCCGCTGCTGGCGCCGCCGCTGCTGCTGGCCCGCGCCGCTGCGGGCGCGGCAGGGGCTGCGGATGACGCGCTTGTGGGGGCCGCCGCGCTTGGCCTGCCGGCGGCCGCCACCCTGCGCTGCTTTGCCTGCTCAGCAGCATGTGGCGGTGCGGCGGAAGGCAAGGGAAGGCGTTGGTGGGTGAGTGTAGGGTGTGAGCATGGTTCCGCCACGGCCGGTGTGTGTACTGCAGTGTGTGGTCATATTGTGCCGCCCTTGTCAGGGATGTGTGCAACCCGTTGCATGGCTTGACAGCACTGACTGCGGCTTAAGATACTACGTAGTACAGTACTTCGAAAATGTGTTTACGTTTATTGAAGCACCAAGTAGCGCGTGGGTAGGAGTATGCACAGCAGCCATGCAGCGGTGCACTGCACCACCAAACACGGCACGTATATTTTGGACCTGCCCATTTTTCAGCCCTCATACAGTGCATGGGTTTATAAAACAATAAATATACTTGAAGTATACAGTAAATACCAAGAAAAAATGTCTTTTTTTGAACATGGTTTAGATGCATGTCCTTGTAAAGATGCACATAGTAGTATTAAACAGCTTTCTGTCTAAAGTGCACCGCACTACGCGCTACTGGACTGGCCAGCTCCGTCTCAATCTGTGCAGCCTGGCGGTGCGTGCGGTGCCACCGCGCCTACCTGGTGATTGAGGAGGGTGTCGCTGCTGCTGCGCGTGTGCCCCATGCCAGAGGTCGCCGCCGCCGCCGCTGCTGCATTCTGCTGTGTGTGCCACAGAGGAAACCACGCGCACCAGCGACAGAGCATAGCAGCCGTGTCAGCAGATGCTGTCACAGCTACTGTCGGTACCGCAACCGGCAGTCTTTCTGCTGGCCGGGCCAGCGACCTAGCTGGGCCATGCTCACCGCATCACAGCATGGAAACTGGGGCACTGGAGCATGGTACAAACCTGCTATGTGACATGTCAATTCGACACACTAGTCCATGCCCGACAAGCGGCGCCACAGCGGTACACACTGGCCATAATTGGAGCCCTCGTAAGCGCAACAGCAAGCCCTGGAACAGTTTGATGCATGTCCAATGGTACCTGACACAGCAGTGGTACACTAGGCAGGAACCGGAGGCCTCACGTGCGCAGCAGCAAGCACCAGTTACGAAATGCGTGTGATGCGCATGCGGTGGTGCCCACCTTGCTCTGTGCGCTCAGAGTCTTCAGCTGCGTGATGATCTGTAGCAGCAGGAGCGAGGCGGCAGAGCACATGCGATAGTGCTTAGCTCGCCAGACAACACCAAAGGCAGGCGAAGCTGCCCCATGCTTATCACAAAACAAGGGAAGTCGACAGGCGGCTGCAGTGTTCATGCACCGTCGCAGCAAGCACAGACCATTACAGTGTAGGGTGTTAGCTAGCTGTCACTCGCCTTGGCGCACAAGTTCATGAAGCTGAATGGGTCCCCCTCCAGGCGCTGAAAGTCCAGAAGGTAGATCTGGCTTTGAACCTGCGGCAGCGCATACAGGCACCGGCACGTGTCAGTCACTGCAGCGGCGGAGTGTCAGGCAGCCTGTGTGTACAACTCATTGAAACACGTGCAGAGCGCACACCGTGCCGACCACAGCCGTGTCATGTCCATATCCAACAGCGTGCCACCATACCGGTGACTGCAGCCACTGACGCCGACTTCGTATGACAGCTGGTGCTGATGCTGCTAAGCACGCTGCCACGCGGCTGCGCAGCAGTGCACGGGGCTATCTTCGACTGTCTGTGTGATTGAGGCCACGCATCTGGCCTGCCTGCGGCATGTCACCATCCGGCCCCGGCGACGGCGGCAGCGCCTCAACCATGGGCACGTCACCACCAGCCGCAGGCGCGTCATCAGCCGGGTCACCAGCTGCCGGCGAGGCAGCAGCAGCAGCAGCAGCGGCGGCGGTGACAGCGGCTACACCGCCGCCAGCGGGCGCTTGGCGCTGCCGCTGCCGCCGCCCCCTGGAGCATGCGCACGCTCGCCACCACCCAGGCAGCGGCGTGCACGGCACGCACACGCCTTTGCTGGCAACCGCCGCCGCCGCCGCCGCCGCCACCATGGCCGCTGCCGCCACAGCCGCCGCTGCCACCGCCGCCGCTGGCATGGGCACATGCGGAGGTAAAGGTGGCGGTGGCGACTGCGGCCCGGGGTGTTGCGGTTCGCAAGCGAGGCTATCGGCCTGCGGTGCACTCACCCTGTACAGCTGCAGGGGGGCGGGCGTGCAGGCGAGGAGCACGGGGATGGATGGAACAGCGGGCAAGATTAGGTATGGGTGGGTGGGTGCGTTGGTGTCTGATTGTGGTGCAGCGAGGTAGGTCAGGAGTCCACACAAGCGCTGTGGTGCTGATTCAGCGCAGAGTGTGCGCACGCGCGTACGAGGCATGCATTGCCTACTGAGTGCTTTGCAACAGTAAAGGGAATGCACGCCAGAGACCGATGCAGCTTTTTCTCAAGCCAGCAGTGTGTGTAGCAGTTGCATGGTGAAGTGGCACGCTTGCCAGCGAGCATTTTTTACACCATGGCTTGCAGCACTGGCAGCCACTGCTGTAGCAGGACTGCGGCAGTATTGCCAGCACGACCTCTGCCCTGCCCTGCAGCCGCCGCCGCACACACCCTGCCGATCGCACACACTCTGGGCGCGCGACGCACTTCAACTCTCTCAACTTGAACTCCAGATGACCCTGCTGCTACCGTGTGCACCGCCAGGCACGGCGGGCAAAGTGCGTCTCACCGTTAGGCTGATTTTGACGCAGTAGTCGGGGTGCATGAGCGGGTTACCGCCGCCCGGGCCGCTGCACGGCACCCACTTGGGCCGCGCCGCCGCCGCCCCCCCATCAGCGGCGAGCCCTGCTACGTCCCTCATGGCGCCTGCGCCATGCGCCGCCCCTGTTCGGCCGCCGCATGCATAATGGTGGGAAATTGCGTGAGAAGAGGTTGGGTAGTGAGCGGCACTGGCACATGTAGGGGCAAGCGTTGGTGTTGAGTACTAGTAGCAGGTGGTTGATGAATCACACCAAGTGTTCCTGACATGGCATTCTGCTCCGCACACGGCAGAATTGCTTGGTGCTTGGCGATCACTCAGGTATTTTTTCCATATCGAGCATTGCCCAGCATGACTCTCATGGGGTGAAGAAGCACTCCCGCCACACACAGCGCATGTGCCACGGGGTTTCGTGCGTTGCCATGCCTCATCAAACACAGTAACTCTATTTGTTGACTGGTGTTTTTTTTTACACATTGACATACATGCATGTACAGTCATGGCGTCCGCGATACCAGACGGTGTCCCAGGGCGTTCATTACAACAGAAAGTGGCACGGGACAGGCAGCTGCTATGCGCTTGACTGCTGTTGCGAGTGCTGGTAGCAGTCGCACACGGTTGGCAGCTACATGCATGATTTATACTACAGTAGTACTTGGACTAGTGCAGCACTATACGGGGCCGGGCGCGTGCCATACTTCAAGTAGTTTCATTTACTTGCACTTGGGGCGTGCAAGAGCCGCAGGGTGTGGTGTAGCATGGTCACATGGGGAGGCTGGTTGTCTGCTAGTGCCATGTATGCTATGCAAACAAGCTATGCAAAACCTACAGAGCCCTCACGCGCGCGCAGCGCTGAGGGGGCGCCCTTCCACCAGCAGGGAGGCTTCACTAGTAGTGCTTCTTTGAAGTATATGATGGCAATTGCTGCTTGCTGGCTTGCATGACCTGGGCGCTTGCACGCCCACCACTCCAATTAAGTAAAACTAGTAGTAGTATACTTTCAACTATTACACGACACACTACTAGTAGTATATGGCAATAGATGTGTGCGCACCTTGTGTAGCCGCTGCTCCTGGGGGTGGTGGTGAGCTGTGCGGGGAGGCCTGGCCCGGCGACAGTGGCGGTGGCGCCACGTCCATGGCATCCTCCTGGCATGCGCAGGCATGAACAGGCATACACACACACACACACACACACACACGCACACGCACACACACATTCACGCGCACATAAGATGATATTACAGTACTCGTATAATGCAATGTCACTGGCACAGCGCTGCAAAAAAACACATCATGCAGTGAACTTCTCAAGGGTACATGCAGCATAACATATGGCACATCGTGAGCTTTAAAGTGGGTTTATGTTGGCGCAAGCCAATGCGGTGCCTGGCGCGGCGCCGGCATGGAAGCCACAAGGCAGGGCTCTGTAATCGCAAACCGCACCTGCTGTGCTACCCATGCTCACGCGCACCGGCATGCTGAGTCGCGGCGGCACTGCCAGAGCTGTGCTCAGCAGAGCTCGCTCACAAAAGCAAGACACATGGATGCGCCCCGCCTGCGCTACTGCTGAGCACAGCATACGCACTCAGGCAGGAGTACCGCAGCAAGCGCCCATGTGCGAACAGAGAGAGTGCGCACAACGGACATCAGACAGATCGGATTTTGCACCAGCACCAGTGTAACACCCCTAGTAACAAAGATGCTTCACCACCTACTACCACTTGAGTATACTTCTGAAGTACACATCAGGTGGACTATAATTACTACGGTAGTACTAGCAATAAGAATGATTATAGCAAGGCAGTGGCAACACCGCTGCCGTGCCCACCTCTCTCGCCGCCTCCAGCGGCACCACCGCCGCCGAAGCCGCCCCCGCCGCCGCCGCGCTGACCGCCTCTGCCGCCGTCGCACTGCCCACGGGCGGCACAGCTTCGGCTGCGGCGGCGGTGAGCGGTGGCGGAGACCCTGACAGGCGCACTGTGCCGGGCGACATCGGAAGGGTGGGGGAGTTGCGGCCGCTGCGCAGCTGGGTGCGGTTCGGCCGCCAGCGGCACGTCACCTTGTAGCTCGACACGCAACGCCAGTCGCAGCCCAGGTGAAGCAGCTGGCGGGCACAGTGCGGATAGGTTGGGCGGGGGGGGCGGTGGTTCAGGGGATGAGCATGCGCGCAGGGGAAGAGGCCAGACCTTACCACAAATTTACTGAAATTCCGAAACAAAACTTTTTTTACAAGTATACTGTACTTCGAAGTATATGGTGAAAAAATGTTGGTCCTCCTCTGTCAAAGAAACCTAAAAGGTTGCTAAGCCCAGATGCTGCCGTGGCTGGGGCAAAAACGCCAGGCCAAAGCCTGTGAGGTGGTTTGTCCACCTGGTGAAAACACCAGACAGTCTGTGATGTTATGAAAAACAGATAAAGATTGGCCAGTTTTTTTTTTCTTTCCTTCGAGGGGCGACAAGTTTGCTGCTCACAGGAGGGGGTGACAAGTTTGCGTGGGGAGCAGGTCCGCTGCTCACGGGAGGAGGCGGCCAGCTTTGCATGGGGAGACGAGGTGCCCCTGCTGGCGGTGCAATGTGTGCGCCAGATGATTGCAGAAATGCACTGCTCACGGGAGGAGGGTGACCAGCTTTGCAGCAGCTGAACAGGCGAGCCAACGGGTGGCATGATAACGCCGACGCAAGTTGACCAAAGGCGGGCCTTACATCCAAGGCTTTGCAACAGTGATTCTATTGCTGGGGACAGGGATCCAGTTATAATTCGAGTACTTCTAGAAATAGAGTTTGTGGTATAATACTAGTCTAGTACTTCTAGGAATAGAATTTGTAGTACCCTTCGACATACAAGTGGCGCTGACAGAGCCCCCCACCTCATGTACAAGTAGCACACGCAATGCCTCGAAAATATATCTGAAGTATGTTACATGCTGCAAGTAAACGCAAAAAAAAAACATTTGGAAGACCGCTACTCGTCTGTGTAGGCATCTCAAGGCGGCACATGCGCCAATGACATCAGACCCCACTTGCAGTACGTCGTCGTTCGTGCAATGCGCTCACCGCTCTGCAGACCTCACTGCAACCGCCTGTTGCTGCCTCGCACTCGCAACCACAACAAAAGCTGTCTTGTAAGTAAACCAGTCTTTTCGTAGGCACTCCAAACCCGGCACATGCACCAAATGAAACTAGACCCCGGTACAGGATGCCCTCATTCGCGTATTCCCCTCACCGCTCTGTAGACCTCCGTCATGACGTTTACTAACACTTCTACATACCAGGAAATACTTTTGCAGTATGCATGCTTCAAGTACTTCGCAGTAGATGCAAAAAGCAAAACAGCAAAAAATGCAACTCATTTATGTTGGCATCTCACGACGGCACACGCGCCAATGAATTTAGACCCCGGGCGTCGTCATTTGCGCAGTCCGCTCACCGCTCTGTAGACCTCCGTCATGACGTGCGCAGCCTCCTTCTTTGACTGTATGCCCAGGTACCAGCGCCGCTTCTTGCTCGCCGCCGCCTGCTGCACCACCGCCGCTGGCACCTTGCCCACGCCATTCGGCAGGGCCCCCGCCGCCGCCGCTGGCGCTGGTGCTGGCGCCTGCTGTAGACATGCGGTCAGCGCGTTGGGGGGTACTTGCTCAGTACACGGTTGCGGGGTGAAGGTGAAGGAAAGGCTGTTTTGGCAGAGTACCAATCTGCAGGAAGTGATGTGGCTGTGCATGACGTTACATGGCGGAGCCGAGTATGCGTCCGGCGGGTGGCATATGCAGGCGCTGTAGTGGCTTTGTGTGCCACCCACGGAGGTTGCCAGTCGTGCAATGCGCAGCTGGTACACAGCAGTTTTCTGGCCTGTGCTGGACACGTGAGCAGTGCTCGAACTGTTGGCTTGGGTTATACGGCGCCACACAATTCCTAGCCCAGCGTTGCATACGTGTTGTTGTCCATGATTAGTGATTGATCACAGTATGTGTGATTTTTTCATAGCACGCCGCTTGATAAGTGTATGCGCCGCATAGGATGCTATTCGTACAAACGCATGCATCCACTTTGTTTGCTGGTACATGGCCATTGCGGGCGTACTATAATCACACTGCATTTTGTAGAACGTATTTATCCAACACGCATCGTTACCCATGCGTGAATGCGTACCGGCAATTTGTGCAGCATACTGCCTGAACCACCATCATGGCGCACATAGGGCAGTCGCTGCCAGTACAATGGTGCGCGGCCTGGCTTCCTCCTTGCTCCTTAACTGCTTAATTAATTTTGTTGTTATTATCAATACTGTGAACTTCCATTTCAATGTTGTTGTGAAGACACACGCGCGGAATCCAGTTAGAAGTGATTCCGATAACCCGATGGTGCACGTCACAGCTTGGATTTTTTTTTCATTCATTGCTGCTCTTACACTGTATGGTCAAATGACCTACCACCCCCCATCAACATCCAACTGGTGTACACGAGAACCATCAACTTGGAATATCTCCGGATCATCTGCAAGTTCCAAACTCGGTGTAGGATTTGCCTACCGCAAGGGGCACACGCAAGGTGGCGGTACTACTGTGCATGACGTAAAAATAGTCACCTGCATGTGCACAGGTGGCCACAGCAGCAGCCTCTGTGTGCCGTGCACAGCAGCGCTAGTGCACCGATGCGCATAACACCAATACTCCGCAACATGGCACTGCTGGGGGACAGCAGCTACTGCACTAGCTGGTACTACTGCAGTACGCCAGCAAAAAAGGCCAGCAATTTCGTGAATTCCCCCCCCCCCCCAACAAAAAAAAACTATGTGTGCAAACGAACGTAGGGCCTTTGGTGTGTCAAAAAGCCACTGCCTACCGGTACTACATCACATCAGAGGCAAAAGGAGTGTTTACATGTATGTATCCTACAACACCCAGTCGCCCCCCCCCCCCAAATGAACAATGACTGGTTCAGCATTTCAGTTGCATTGAACTCTGCTTGGGAAGCCCTGTACAAAGAGTGTGTGCGCCTGGAAAAAGCATGATCAAGCAAGCTGTCCCCGTTTCCTAGCCGGCGACATCGCCATGGTCAGCACTGTGCACTCTGATGGAAGCCCAGCACGTTGCTACCGCACTACAACACGTACTTTTATTAAACTCCGCTTAGGGCGCGGAAAGCCCTTTGCACACGTTGTGTACATGTACATGTGTACATATTTCGCTCAACAAGTTTGCACACGTTGCCACCGCACTAGCACATGTACATATTTCGCTCAAACAATCCCAAAAAGAAAAAAAACAGCGCACACCTTTGCCGCATCCGCCGACGCAACCGCGGGCAGCGGTGTGCCCGACGCCCCTGACGCCGCCGCCGCTCCCGCAGCCGTGTTCTGCGCAGACAGCTGTGCAAGCGCCACTGCAGCCTCCTCCGCTGTCAGCTCCGGAGCGTCCCCAGCCGTCGCTGCCGCCGCCGCTGCTCGTGGTGACTGGCGGGGGAAGGGGAGGGGGGGGGGGAGGAGGGCAGCAGCAACAGGGCATTAGCGGCAGTCACGAGGTCGGGCCGGGGGGTGGGGGGGCGTGTGCTGAGTGTGCCACCCCCGTAACACAATGGCATACATGTATATGCATACTTTGAGTGAAAGTACACACATGCATACACACATGCGTATTTGCCATATACTTGTAGTTGCTTGAGGTGTGTATCTGCTTGGGAGTATACACTTAAAGTATTTAAGGCATATATGCACGCATCCGAGTCAGAACCACATAGTAACACTCTGATCTGGCTGGCGCTGCCCGGATCAATCCAGTGACCCGGTAATTCAGGCATGTTACACTAAGCCCACGCTCGTGGCTAAGCTGCCGCATGCGCGGCAGGAGCGGCTGGTTCGGCCCCTGTTGCGCCCTGTGTCGATGATGAGAGTGCGGTCCTCCACCCAGCGTCGGAAAGGCTGGCCTGCGCAGCCTTGCTTGCGCAGGAAGCGCTGCAAAAATGGAATAGAGCTGCAGCAACGAAACGGAGCTATTGTCTCTATTCCGTTGCTGCAGCACTTCCTGTGCAAGCAGGCCTTTGCAGCACTGGCTGGAGGAAGGCACCCAGATCGCCAACACAGGGCGCAACAGGGAGAACCAGCAGCAGCTGCCGCACAAGGGTACTCACCGGTGCGTGTAGGGTGTGGGCCACTGGTTCTGACCAAGTGGATAGACCACCACACAGGCTTCGGCCTGGCTTTCTGCCCCAGCCACGGGAGTACCTGGGCTCAGTCACCTTTTTGGTTTCTTTCACATGTACTTTTACAGCACATGTGTGGGGCAGCTCAGCCATGAGCACGGCAAAGTGTGCGATGCCTGAACAGGTGGTCGCTGGGAGTGGGCGGGCCAGCGCCAGCATTCTGGGAGGGCGACACAACTAGAACAATTGAAATTTTCGAGGATTGCATATCTTACCGGCACTTTTATATCTACCACACTTCTGAGGTACGTACGGTAATATCCGTTAATAACGAATATGGAAAAGAAAAGGCTACCAAACCGCACTCGGACAGGTGTAGGGCATCGTGCCCCGCCATCACGAATGGGACCCACTGACCTCGACGAAATACCGCTGAAACGTGGCGTACATGCTGGCCTTGCCGGCCTCGGCTGTAATAAGTCAGCAGCCGCAGCCAGTATTTGTGAATATACTTACCACTGTATACTTCTCCTCTCAAGTACACAGTTCGAAGTGCTGCTAGTATATACTACTACAGAAGTGTACTACAGACGTACCAGGTACTACAATAGTACTGCGTAGTACAATAGTAGTATACATTCGGCATTAAGCGGCATCTCCCCCAGTGCATGGCCGAACCTGTGTCGTCCGCCTTTTTCTGCAATGCGCAGCAGTCGGTCTCAAATCAGCTGAAACCTGAACAAGTCATTCTAAAGTCTTGTTGATGAAGTTGGTAGGCCGCTCATTCTTTCAGCCCCAAAACGGCCGGGAAACGCGCAGCAACATGGTACACCAGCTGCACATGAGTTCCAGAGGTCCAGGAAGCTTTTTCCCTAATCACTTACCGCCCCCACTTCTAAGACTTTGATTAGCAGTCCCTAGTCACTTGCCCTTGCTCCCCGTTTTAATGGCAAACCATAATTACGGTAGGGGGGCTTACATAGGCACCAGACGGTACATGTAGAGAAGAATCCCAAAGAATAAGTCTTCCGTGTTGATGATGACGGTACGGTCCTTCAGCCAGCAGCAGCAGGGGTTACTTTCGCAGGAAGCGCTGCAGCAATGGAACAGAGCAATTGTCTCTCTTCCGCTGCTGCAGCACTTGCTGCAAAAGCGGCCCTAGCAAGTGCTGGATGACGGACCGTGCTGTCATCATCGCCACAGGGTGCAACGGGGGGAGCCAGCAGCAGCTGCCGCACATGTTTTGGTGCAGCTCAGCCACGAGCTGGGCGAAGTGTACGGTGCCTGAACGAGCGGTCGCTGGGATGGGAGTGAGCGGGCCAGCGCCAGCCGACTCAGAGTGTGCCTCTCACTCTGACTTGGATGCATGTATATGCCGCATGTGTGTACTTTAACGTGTAAACTACGTAGTGCGTACTTATAAATACATACGGCATACATGTATGTATACATGTGTGAGTATGCATGTACTACAGTAGTAGTGTGTACTACGTACTACTACGTGTATATGCCAGCAGACTGGGACTGCGACACGCACTCGGACACGTGTACGCCATGGTGCCCGCAATCGCAACTGAGAACACTGACCTCAAGGAAGACTGTGTACCCGCTGATATGCCGCATGCTGGCCTTGCCTGCCCTCCACCATAAAAGATTAAATAAAAAATAGAAACCAAAGCAGCAGCTAGTTTCAAAAAGCAGCAGCCAGTTTCATGTACATATGTTATTCAAGTAGCGTATGGACTAGACTACAGTGTATGTATACGCGACTGAGAACACTAACCTCGAGGAAGGCTGGGTACCCGCTGAAGCGCGGCCATGCTGGCCTGCCTGCCTCCAGCCAAGACAGCAGCCGCGGCCAGCTTGATATTTACTTACTTTTATTGGAAGTACTTGTAATGAAGTCAGTACTTTTATCACTCCAAGACAAATCTCATGTGCCACGTATAATGTGTACTCGTACTGATGTGACAACGTCTGTGTACGGCCTTAACGCCGTATGCCTCATTTTCGGCCGTATTTATAAATGTGCCATGCCATGTACTTCAAGAACGGTACGTAGTACTACTAGAGTAGTAGTATGTAATAAGCGCTGACCCGCAACTACAATATCACATGCAGGTACTGATCGAATTCCGCTCAGGGTGCGGAAAGCCCTTCACACACTGTGCGCGTGACCAGAAAAAGGGATCAGATAGGTAGCGAAAAAGCTGGCAATGCTCAGCACTGCGTACTCAAGGGAAGCCTGGCATGGACCTGTACTGTACAGCAGTGAACATAAAACATGCCGACACATGCGCCGCTGCGCACCCCGTCCGGGCCCTCACCTGGTCAGTGGCGGCAGCAGCGGCCGCCGCTGCCACGAGCGACGCCGAAACTGTCGCCGTAACTGTTCCCGCAGGGGGGGCGCAGCCGGGCGAGGGATTGCTGCCGCTGCCCCTGCGCGCCGGGCTGTGCACAGAGTTGTCCTTAGAGGGAGTGAACACCAGCGGGGAGCTGACCTTCGAATGCCTGGGAGGGGGGAGCCGCGCGACGCACAAACGTGCGCGTGCAAAATATTGGTAGGTGCAGGTCTTTCCTTTGTTTACCCCCTTGCCCGGGTCACCCCAGGGTGACGGCCCCTACCGGCCGGGAGACCTAGAGTTTATCGCTCCTAGATGAGTTTTCATATCGAGGAAAAAAACTACTAAAAGTAGAAGATTGCTAAGCCCAGACAGTGCTGCGGCCGGGCAAAATGCCAGGCTGGGTGGTTTTTGCACTTGGTCAACACCGGATAGCCCCCGTGATGTTTTTATACTACGTAGTATATTTTTTCGATGTGTTGATATCGCTACAGGGGTAATACATGTATTGGGCACAGTTGAACAGCGTCACGAGTTGATGACACACACCAGCTACTAGTACATCAACGCACCAGGCACCCGAGGTGGTCAACACCGGATAGCCCCCGTGATGTTTTTATATACTTTTTCGATGTGTTGATATCGCTACAGGGGTAATACATGTATTGGGCACGTGTGAACAGCGTCACGAGGTGATGACACACACCAGCTGCTAGTACACCAACGCACCAAGCACCCGAGGTGGCGCAGATCAGTCTTGTACTCCACAGGGACTTGTTTTAGTGCTAACATGCACCGGTGCCCCCAAATTTACAAACTCCGCGCGCACTGTTGTGCTGTTCCAGGTTTCGGTAGCACCAGATGCATGCCGCGCCAGTTGCATGCTCTTCTATTTCAGTGCAAGGCCGCGCCTCCACACTGTGCGTGCGCCATTGCAGGGGTGCGTAAACAAACAAAAAAAGGCGCCCGCCACACCCGTGTACAGCACATTTCTGTTGCTTGTGGGCACCAGAAGCTTCCACGACGCCAGAGTGCACCGCTTACAGCTGCGCAAAATGCTGCCCACTTGCGCGCACTTCCACCCCACAGACAGCGCTGCTCAGCTTGGCCTCTGGTTGCGCTGCGAGAGCCAGCATGTGGTGACAGATCGCTCTGCCTGCACAAAGAAAGTGTGAACCACGTGACCAAACTAGCTTGTTTGGGCGCAGAAAATATGTGTGTTGCTTTAGGCACCCACTGCCACATGGCAAAAATTCCAAATGCAAATTCATGTGAGCACAGCATGCGCACTCCAGACCAACACCAACCACCACACTTCCGGGATTTTTCAACAGCGCCTACTTTCGGAATTTTTGAACAGCGCTCCGCACGGCATTTGCAGCTGCTATGCACAACAGCAGCAGCTCGTTGCCACTCCGCATGGGCACACACAAGTTGTGACACAGCTGCGAAACTGCTCATGATTGCGCGCCCAGAGGCAAGGCGAAGGCGGTTTCTGACACCTTCCTGGGGTCACACTCAAGGGCACACCGCAGGTGCCAGGGCATCAGCAGCTCTTGCGCACGTGATTTCCCATCTATTTCTGGAGTACTAAATACTTCTAGAAGTATATGCATGTGTGTAGAGTTCCAAGTTTACGTGGAAAAATGCAATACTTCAGCATGTTGTATGAATGCCTATACTTCTAGTATACTTGTTATTTCTAAGTATGTAGGAACGAAGTGACTTGTATGCCACCGCACTGGAGCTGCCGCACAGCGCACGCTGCACGTACACACCATGTAGTGCCTGTAGCGCACTCAGCACTGATGGGAACACCTTTTTGACAATGTTATGCTGTGCTTGTGCCGCACACAATCATAAGATATACCTGTGATAATTGTTTGGCAGCTAAAGAGGGGGGGGAGGCGACGCTTCAAAAAAGCTGCCCAGTCATGCAGCGCACAGCTACTGTTGATTATGAATGGCAGCCCAAAAGGGGGGAAGTGAGGAGCATTAGGTGGCCTAGTTTCACCTCACTTACTTACCTACAAACAGCTGATAGGATTTTTATTTTATGTTTTAGTAATGACATTTACTACTGTAGTACAGTGTGCGATGGTACGGCACCTGACAGCTGCTACAGCATACCACACTACTACTGGTAGTAGTACTTGTGTATACTTCTTAGGTACATGTACATACTACTTAAGTACATGCGTGTTTTGGGTAAAAGACAGTACCGCACCTGAGCATGAGAAGCTCCCCCTTGCGCAGGCGCGCACGCGTCTGGTCCAGCAGCAGCTATAACACACACTACTGCTACAAGTGAACTGTGTACACATACATACTACTGCAAATGAACATAACTACTGTAGTACTTGCCTGCATATATACATCCTTACAGAACTAGAGTGTGGGTAAAAATCGGAACCGTACCTGAGCATGAGCAGCTCCTCCTTGCGCAGGCGCGCGCGCTTCTGGTCCAGCAGCAGCTACAACACACACACTACCATGTGTGTAGTACATACACTGTGTACACATACATACCGCTGTACCATTTATGCGTACTACGCAAGTACTACAGTAGTATGTATGGGTTAAAAGTGGTACCGTACCTGAGCATGAGCAGCTCCTCCTTGCGCAGGCGCGCGCGCTTCTGGTCCAGCAGCAGCTCGTACGCCACCTTCAGGTGGCGGTGTCGCCGCTTGAGCCTGCAGCCCCGCCGCGCCGCGCTGCGCAGCGCCGCCACCAGCGCTTCCCGCCCCACGCCCGCCACCCTGCACACCTCCGCCATGACCTCAATGTCCAGCGACCGCTCCTCGCGCTCCATCTGCGCGCGTGAAAACCAGTCACTGGCAAGTATAGTGAACTGATGTGGTCATCGCACCCCATCTGCGCACATCGATGCACGTGAAAACGGGCGTTTCACATTTGCTGAGCGGTTTTTGTGAGCATCTAGGGAGCAGCCAGCGGGAGCGAGTGAGCTGCTGCTGGCTCCATCTGCGCACATGAAAACCAGTCACTTGGAAATGTTTAAGTATTGGATGTGGTGGGTGCGCACGCATGAAGCCCAGTCACTGAAAAGGTACATATTCATGTATGTGTGTGCGTGTCAAAGGTCCTTTGTGCAGCGCGACCTGGCTGTGTCCACCTCCGCCATGACCTGCATGTATCAGTGGCGGCTGCTGGCGCTCCGTGCCAGAGTGCGCGCGCGTGAAAACCAGCCATGGCAAGTGTGTATACATGTACCTGCTTCAAAGTGTTGCAAAAAAAGCATACAACCATTTTTTTTTACAAAGCACGCCAGGACGGCTGCGCAATCACATGGTGCGTCCGCCCGCCCAGGCCAGCAACAGGGTGCCGATGCCACTTGCTGAGCACTTGCTGCGCGCGCCTGCCAGGCGCTGCTGAGCAGCACCGGCTTCTGCTGTGGTAGCAGCTGCTGAGCAGGTCTTTTCGGCTGAACAGCTCTGTTGTGCTGAGCACCTATGAAATGCCAAGCACCCCTGCCCTGCTGAGCACCCCTGTTCTGCTGAGCACCTTTGTTTGCTGAGCACCTCTGTTGTGCTGAGCACCTCTGCTTCTGCCGAGCACCCACTGACAGACAGATAATAACATTTATGAGCACACACCTTGCCGGGCGGCAGCGCCAGGTAAGACGGCAGTTTGTGCCGGAACCACCTGCGGGCAGCGGGAAATGCAGCCAGGGGGGGTGGGGGTGGGGGGGGCAACGGCGCGGTTGACCAGAAATCAGCGGCCACCAAAAGACTGGGTGTAGCTGCAGGCGACAGGCATAGTTTTTCATTCAAAGTGCATGCAGAGGGCTGTCACCGTGCTGTGGTGCTGTCGTTTGAGGTTGCGGATTCTTGATAAGATGGTGCACCGATTCTACAACTTGGTGCAACATCTTGGTAAAAAACGTACTGTCATGCATACTGCCACAACAAACCAGTATTGGATGACTCACACAGAACAACCAATGGCCCTATTGCGATGGCGCGAGCTACACTTCAATCCACATTTTTTATACATGTCGATATTGTCACCAGTAAGTAGTGGTAGTATTTGGTATTTATATCTGTAATTCATGTTTTTTACAAATAAGGGTGACTCACGGGTGGGCGCGTATCTCCGGGATGGTGATCCGCTGCGCATGTGGAGCGTCAAGAGGCGCAGCGGAGGGGCAAGGGAAACAGCGGGCCACAATGGTCATGCAGCTGCAGCGCGGCTGGTGCCACGGTGCAGTTCTGCTGCTGCCGATGCAATAGATCACCATGCACATGAGTGCCAGCCACGGGTGGAGACCCACCTACCATCCACAACACTCATGTACTCACACGCACATACTTCAAGTAGTATGCGTATACTTCAAGTATATGCATGTTCATACACGGTAGGTATACAGTGGATACTTCTAGTAATGCACCAGAGTTAATTCATGTGCACATGCAACTTCAACTGTGAAGTTTACCTACCTTCATGGGATCGACGACCAGCATGCGCGGTACGAGGTCGCGCGCCAACTGCGAGAGGTGGCTCGGCAGGCTGTACGCACATGCTTAGACCCGACCCTTCAAAAACACACATACATGAAACTTCAAGTGTGAAGGTCACTTCATGGGAGCGATGACAAGCATGCGTGGCATGAGGTCGCGCGCCAGCTGTGAGAGGTGGCTCGGCAGGCTGCACATGCCCACAATTGACACTTAAATACTTTTACTTCACTTGCTTCCAGTATACACCAGTAGTATCTCCTTCTTGAAGTAGGTAACTTCAACTGTGAAGTTTACCTTCATGGGATCGACGACGAGCATGCGCGGTATGAGGTCGCGCGCCAGCTGCGAGAGGTGGCTCGGCAGGCTGTACATGCCCGACTTGATCTTCCGGAACAGCGACGGTATGGACTCGTCGTCAAACGGCAGGCTGCCGCACAGCAGCGCGTACAGGATGACGCCGCAGCTCCACACGTCCTGCTCAGCAGCACACGGGGCAACAATGTTGTGGCAGTGTGCTCAGCAGCAGTTGTGTGTGCTCAGCAGAAAGGGAAGGTTGCCGCTCAGCAGCTCCCACACGTCGTGCTCAGCAGGGCAGCGCGGCGGCAGCGCTCAGCAGCGATTGTGTGCTCAGAAGCAGTCGCGTGCTCAGCAGCAGCGGCAGCCGCAGCGCGACAGCACCGCGTGCCCGGCACCACCCACACCGGCACTGCGCAGGCTGCTGCCCATGCACAATGGGAACACCACAAAAGGCGGGCACAACAGACGGCCGAGCTTTCACGAATCTACTGTGTAACTGCACGCGTGAACGCCCCTGAATCGGCTGGCCAGCGAGCCAGATGGGACAGTGCCGCTGCAGCAGAGGGCACGTTGATGGAGGGGGGACGACTCACCACTTCTGGCCCTGCATACAGAGTGCCCGAAATGACCTCCGGCGCCGCGTAGTTAGGACTGCCACAGCTGGTCCTCAGAAAGTCACCGTCCTGTGCCCCATTTGTAAAATAAACGCAAGGAAAGTAGGTCAGAACTCGCACCAGAAAAAAGGTGTGAGTTCCTGCAATCCATATGGTGCTGGTGGCGGTTATGCACTGCTGCTCTGCAAACGCCTCTGCACCCCCAGAAAGCATGTGCGGGGCCAGCTCGCTGCCACGCACGATGACATGCTGCATGTGCTTTGTGTTTTTTGTATGTCAGATTGTCATGGTAGCTGAAAATATTGTCTTACTTACCGCAGCGTGGTGCAACCAGCGGCGGTCATGCTGCTACCGCTGCTGCACACTGTCAGCCACACCACAAACACATGCAACACACACAGGCATTGACGAGAGACACAAGCGCCACACTGGCCAGCAGCCGCCCCCCCCCCCCCGAGACCGTTCTTCAGGGAACATTCCCAGGAAACATTCCGCAGCCCTCACCCGCATCCAGTTGCTCAGCCCAAAATCAGCAATCTTCACGTTGCCGTGCGCGTCCAACAGCAGGTTCTGTGAGTGCGTCACGCGCGCAGCAGCATTGCCACAGCAGCGGCAGTGGTGAGTTCATGTTGGCTATGGGCACAGAAATAGTAGTTTCCAGTCCCCCTGTCGCGCACTCTGCACGCAGACAATGTACCTAAGGCTTGCTTAGCAATTATAAACGTGGTGGCCGTGAGAGGGCACGGCCATGTCACACAGTAGTAAAAATGTGCCACGACTGTGTACCCCCGCTGTGATGCGTGCAAAACCGGTTTCAAATTTGAAACTGCACAGCATGTGTGGCTATCACAACTCAACCCCCATTACCACAGTATTACCACCGCACAGTCCTGGGTCAAGCGCGCGAGAACAGAAACCTGGGAAATCCCTGCGCATGATCTGCACATGCCGGTCCCTGTGAACGTGAACGTCTACACTTGTACCAGAATTTGGTGGCAGCAGCGCTGCAAGCACATGAGTGGCCAATCTGCCGGACTAATGCAGACAGCCGCTGACGCAAGAACTCTTGCAAAATTGCAACATCATAGCATAAAACCTGACCCCCCCCCATCAGGCAACTTCAACAACCACATACAGTACTTCAAGTTTTGGGTCCCCACCTCTGGCTTCAGGTCGCGGTGCACAATGCGGTGAAAGTGGAGGTACTCCACGCCCGAGATGAACTGCTCCACCCACACATCATCGACATTTCGGCCGCCAGTGCCGCCAGGTTGTTCGCCGCCGTGCGCCGCCGCCGCCGCCAGTTCACGCGTGAGGCAGCAAGTTGAAGAAAAAGTTGAAGTTGTGGTGACTCTGAGTGTGCGCGCGCGGCAAGTGTCAGCACGCTGTGGCATGTGGTACTTATCCCACACTGCCAACAAAAGCCAAGTACATACATGACTGCATGGGGCGGGCACCACTTTGAGGCGCCCATGCGCGCAAACTAGTACAATCCCAGACCGCCATGGCGGCACCACCAAATACATCTGAAGTACTTCACAAGTAGAACTACCTTTTAATACGATCAAGTTCCCTTGTGCTAAGCTGCCTCCTTTGTGCTAAGCTGCCTCATGCGCGACTGTACGATTGGATTAGGCCTACAACCTGCACCAGGCAGGATGCAGCAAGCGCGCACAGCAGTGAACCCGCCACACAACCGGCACCCTCCTGCATTTGTGCTCAGCGTAACTGCAGCGTGTTTGCGTGACGCGGAACAGGCCCCAAACTTGAAATGTTCTGAGAAGCACTTTAAAAAAAAAGAAATGTGCTCAGCAGCACAAGAGGCGCGCACCTGCTGGAAAACCGTCCGGGCCTCATCCGGTCCGAGCCGCCCCTTGCTCACAATGCTGTCAAACAGCTCGCCGCCGCTCACATACTCCATCACCACAAATATGTCCGACGGCGTGTCAATGACCTGGCACACAGCAGGCAGCGGAGGCGGCAGCAGCGCCGCCAGTTAAAGTGGGCCAGCTATTATGATTTCACTGATCGAGTGTGTGTTATGTGTAGGCAGCGCGCCACGTGCAGACATACATGCTCCCTCGATTATTGTGTAACAGGCCCAGAAAATGCTGCTCGGCACAAAAGTGTGCGCGACGCTTGCGCTGAGCACAGACCCAAGCCGCCGCTGCCAACGGCAGTGCTACGGCAACTTGTAATTCAGACTTGATGATATGTCCACATGAACCGCGGCAGAAGCTCAGTGCGGTGACAACAGCGGCGCCCGTTGCGTGCATACAGCTTGCCATGCAGCAGCAAGTGGGTTTAACTTGAAAAAGAGGGCGTTCAGGGCCGCGCAGGCGCCGCCACCCACCTCATACAGCCGGATGATGTGCGGATGTCTGCACATGCTCAGTATGTGGATCTCGCGCCGGACCTGCGCAGTGCCGCCGCGCCACACAGATAAGAGAATCAGTGCTCATCAGCAAGTCGGAACAAACGGGAACGCTGACTGTGGGTGTGCAGGATCCGTGGTTCGGGGGTGGGTCGACGGAAGCAGGCATAAGCACTGGCGTGCAGGCAGGTGGTTGGTGTGCCAGGTGATGTGCAGGCACGCAGCATGGTGGTGGTGAGGAGCACGCCGTCATGTGGTGCTTCTGCCAGGGCAGACTGGTCGTACCTTGTCCATCATGTCTAAAGATTTGATGCGCCCCTTGTTGATGATTTTGATGGCCACCTTCAGGGACGTCTCGATGTGCTCAGCAACTGCACGGCACCACCCCACCACACAGGTGCAACAGCACGGGTGTCAGAGGCATGGCTGCACCGCCACACCCACACACATGGCCCTGCACAACGACATGTACAGCTGGTGCAGCAAAAAAAATTCGGCTCGTCACGCACGCCCCTTCCCGTCAGTCCTGGGGAACTCACGTTTGACCTTGCCGAAGGCCCCTATGCCCAGGGTGGTCTTGAGCCTATAGTTTTGTACGGTAACGGGTGCATCCTCCATCTTTCTCCCCGTGGCCGCCGCCGCCACCGCCACGTGCGCTCACAACTAGGGTGCTGCTGCTGTGGGCGCCAAGAGCTCCGGCCTGTTGTTGCAGCTGCTGTTGGTGCCGCGGGCAGGGGTTCACAGGGCAGCCAGAGGAGGCTCGCCCGTGATACCAGCACCACAGCGCGAGGGATGGCCTCCTGCCCAGTCGGCGCTCGCCGCGGGCTGGTGGCGTTGAGCACGTCCTGCCTGGCTCCGCGTCGTCGCGTCGCCTGCCCAGACAAGGGTGAGTTCCCGCGGGCTCTGCCTCTGCAGCCTGCTGCAGCGCAGTGGGAAAAGGTGGTCAGCTGATGCCGGCTAGGCTCCGCCTCCACGCCGCCGCATGTTGGCAACACCTGGCGGTGGGGGCTGCGGCTGGTGCTTCTCTCTCTGCTTTGCACCTTTCAAGCAAAAGGGTGCAGGACGCGGTCATCAGAATGCCCAAAAGTGTGCCAGTTTTTGGGTGACGCAAATCCTGCTCCCGCCAAAAAAAAAGTGGGTTTGAATTCAGAAAACCAACCGACCCAGGTTGCCTAGGCTGCTGCTGCTGTCGTGGCTCAAGGCGGGCGGGCCAAAGCCGCAGCCTGACCCCAACCACTAGTCAGCGCCCTGATGTGGCAGCCGCTGCTGGCCAGGCTCACCTTCCAGCAGCCCTAGGCTCGGAGAAAGTACAAACTCAATCCACCTCCTGCGTCACCATGGTGCACGAACAGCTGATGCAGCTCAGGGCGGTGGTGGGGCCTGCAGTGCCTGACTCCTGCCTCAAGACGCTGCTGGTCAACGCAGGCAACGACGTCAACAGGGCCGTCAACCACTTCTTCGAGCACGGCATGCCCGCAGAACCGCAACAGCAGCAGCAGAAGCAGGCGCAGCAACCGCAGCAGCATCGGAATTCGCAGTCGCATCCAGCAGCCTCGACAGCCAGTGCATCTGCCGCCGCCATCAGACGAGCGTCCGCTGCTGCTGCTGCCGCTTCCAAACCCGCACCTAAGCCCGCTACCGCTGCAACAAAACCCGGCAAGAAGGGCAAGGCGCTGCTGGGGGGGCAGACCAGGCTCGCCTTCGGAAGCGGTGGCGGAGCGCCTGCAGCGGAAGGGCCGCCATCGGCTGCACCGGCACTCACAGCATGGCCCGGGGAGACAGGGCTGCAGGCGCATGCTGCCAAGTTTCTGGCGGAGCGGGAGGTGCAGGCGTACGCCACCACTCAGGGAAAGAGCATACAGGTGCGCTCACACACAGGGGCTGCCAGCAGGCTTGCCAGCACCTGCCTTCGCGTGGCACATCCATGTGGCATGCTTTGTTAATGATGGCACCAGTGGCGACGCACTGGCCAGGCTATCTGTTGCTGCATCAATGCTTTTGTTATTTGCTTCCAGGGACAACAAACAGCCATCATTGTCTTTGGCACCCGGCTATGCCAGCGGCAGTGATAAAAGTGGTCACGCCGGTACGCGCAGCGCTGCCAGCACAAGTACACGTTTGGCGCAAGCACTTTGTTGGTGCCGGCAATGTCAGTGCCTTTATGCTCAGATTCATCTCTACCAAAAATCCTACTATGTGCTCATAAGCACAGTGAGCAGCCGCCCTGGTTTTTGGCGTCAACTCCTGCAAGCGCGCAGCAGCATGACACAGCTTACCGGGTGGCACGCGCTACCACCTTGCGCCTGCAGGCCAATGAGCACGTCACCATACACCTTGACAGCCGGAAGAACTCTGTTACGGCTGGCGTGAAGCGCGGCCGTGGCGGCTCAAGGGTGGCCTCATCTGGAGGTGCCGCATTCGCGCACATCCGCTGGCAGACGCGCGGCGGCGCCGAGGGCCGACTGCCTGACGACCTGTGAGCATTCCTGCGCAGCTGCTACCCCCCCTGCTGCTGCTGCTGCTGCTGCTGCTGCTGCTGCGGTGTCTGTCCATGGCCCATTAGTCCACAATAGCCAGCACACTCACAATGTCGCACCCTGTCGCAGCCGCATAGACCTTGCATCCCTCTCCGCTGAAGTCACGCCTGCTGCATGCGCGCAGCATCATGCAGGCAGCGCCTCAGCGTCCCTCCTCCAACAGCCGCTCATATCCCCGTCCCCAGCGCCACGCCGCTTGCCATCACCACGACACACGCCTCCCACCCCCAGCCCAGCTGACACTGCGCCACCGCCGCCTCCTGCTCTGCACGCCTCCACACTGTGCCTCTGAACGGCTCCTCACCGTGCCCGCCGCAGGTGCGGCGCGCTGGCGCCGCTGCTGACAGCGGGCCTCGTGGAGCTGCAAGCCCGCTCCGCAGGGGCCATCGCCCGCACTGCGCACTTCACCACCGTGCCGCTGGCGCTGCGCGTGGCGGTGCGCCCCGGGCTCTTCTCCCCCGCTGCCGCGCCGGCGCTCGCCGCCGCCGCGTTCCAGATTCTGCTGTTTGGCGCCACGGGCGAGGTCGACCCCGGCAACCTGCCGCCGCCCGAGGCCGTGGAGGCCGCGGCCGCGCTTGCTCAGCAAGAGCCGCGTGCTCAGCAGCAGCTCGCGCGCCGCGCGCAGCAGTCGGCGGTCGTTGACTGCAGTGGCGATGATGGTGCCACTGGCGGCGGTGCGGAGGGGGAGGGCGTGACAGTTTCGGCAGTTACGTCCGCGGACGTGCGGTCGCTGCTCAAGGAGGGGGAGAGGTGTGCGACGGCGCTGCCGGAGGCGCCGGACCCGGCGCTGCTGCGCGGACTCACGCTTCGACGCTATCAGCGGCAGGTACGAGCACACCTACGCTTGAACTGCTCAATTGTATTTCACTGTGCAAGTGCTCCGCAAGTGCGCTCAACAGCCGGGAGCAGCGTTGAAAGTGTTGTCCACCCCTGGTTGCGAAACGAAGGGCTGCGGGAGCTGCACCTCCGCAGCCACAGTGCTACCCCAGCCACCGCAGGCGGCGCAGGTTCAGCACCCTCCGCAGCTCACGCTTGCATTTCCGCCGGACTGACAGCCAACCCCACACGGCGCCCACAATATGCTCCCGCTGCCGTCTCTGCCAGGCGCTGGCGTGGATGCTGGCGCGCGAGCGCACGGGCAAAGACGACGCGGGCGACACCGCGGCCGAAACCGCCGCCGGCGCGGCCGCCGACGCGGCAGCCGCTGAGCACGCGCGCGCGCGCATCTCTGCTGAGCACGTCCCTGTGACGGTCAGCGGGCGGCGCAGGCTGGTGCTGGCGCGGATTGTGCGCGCCGAGGGGTGGAACGATCCCAGGGAGGCCGAGGGTGGTGAGTCCGGCGGTGCCGGCGGGCTGCACCCCCTGTGGGAGCGTCACTTCCTGGCGACGGCGTGTGACGATGCCAGCTCGGGCGTGGCTGGAGGTGAGGGGGGGTGCGGGAGCGCGGCGGCGGCGGCGGCTGCCGGGGGGGTGACAGCGCCGGTCGCGTTCTACATCAACAAGTTTTCGAGGAGAGTGCAGCTGGTGTTCCCGCCCGCGGCGCGGCGCTGCCGCGGGGGCATGCTGTGCGACGAGATGGGCATGGGTGAGTGGCGCGCGGCAGCGCCGCTGCTGGGCGGGGTACAAGTTGAAGTTCCTGGCACAAGTTGAAGTGGTTATATTGGTCCAGGGGCACGGGATCATGTGCGCGCTAAGCGAATTTTGTGGTATCAGTTGGAGTGTGGAACAGTTGAAGTTGCGCTGGTGGCGCGTCCCCTGGCTGGGTGGCAGTCGCCCCTGCGGGGCAGTGCTTCTCGCCTGGCGATGCTAGATCTAGTAGTGAACATGCAGCCATGCAGCCGTGCGTCCTGCTGTGGACTGCGGTGGGCGGTGGTTGGTAGCGCGCGCAGTCTGTGTGTGAAGGCAGGCAGCTTGCAGATGTCGTGGTGTGGGAGCTCGTGCTATCGTGACACCATTTTCTCGCCGTGTGTTTTTGTTTGGTTGCAAAGTAACAGTGCACACAGTGTGCGGTGTAATGTACATGTGGTGCTCATTCATCCAACACCTGTCCCACCTCATACACTTCAACCCTTGAACATTGCAGGCATGGCACAAATAGGTGCGTTGCAGCCATTCCAGCCATCCTGCCAGCTCACAACGCGCCCGCGAAACTTGGGAACAACATGAACGACAACTGCCATTGCTTGATGCCACTGCCATTGCTTGATGCCACTGCCATAACTGCCGTGTAACTGCCGCCGGTCTGCGCGCAGGCAAAACGATCGAGCTGCTGAGCTTGATCCTGGCAGACAAGGAGGCGCAGGCGAGCAGCGCTGGCGCGGGCCCTAGCAGCGACATTGCAGACATGTTGGGCGCTGCTTGCCCCCCCTCTGATGCAACCGCAGCACCGACAGCAGCAGCCTCCGCCAGCAGTGCCGCTGGGGACGAGCCCGCATCACTCATCACAGCCACTGCGCGCAGCGCGGTCGCTGCTGCTGAGCAGAAACAGCGGGCGCCGCGGCGCCCCTCCGCCGGCAGCAGCGCGGCGCGGCAGTCACTGTCTGCGAGTGACACATCGTCACCCTCACCACTGGCACAACCTACAGCACGCGCCAGCAGCGGCGGCAGTCGCCAGGCGCGCTGCGGCTCGCGCGGTGCCGCTGTTGCCGCCGCTTCTGCTGAGCACGCTGCTGCTGCTCAGCGGCCGAGGCAGCTGCGCGAGCGGCGGCCCGCTCCCGTTGTGTACGTCGACAACTCGGACAGCATGTCACTGACTGGGGAGAGCAGCGCTGAGCAGGGCGACAGCAGCGGCAGCGGCGGCGCCAGTGCTGACAGTGATGGCGACAGCGACTTTGTGCCGGAGCGGGGAGGCAAGGGCGGCGGCGGCGGCGCGGGGGGGGGGGGGGGGGGGGGAAGCAGGCGCCACAGGGCGGTGCCAGCAACAGCGAGGAGAGCGAGCTGGAGCTGCTCGCGAGCAGTGATGAGGAGGTGGTGACACAGCGCAAGCGGCGGCGCACTGCCACCTTCAGAGGTAAGCCGGCTTATGCGGGCGTGTGCTGTCATGGCACTCATGTGTTTGGAGCGGAGCCAGCCGCCTGCAGCCATGCGTTCAGGGACCGCTCTTGCTCCCCCAGCCTTGTAGGTGTTTCTTGCGGGTTGTGGCACCGGTGCCATGTGCGCGCACAGCCAAGCCCCTGGGCAACGCGCCCTGTGCGGCCAGCAGAGCCGCACCCGTTTGCAGTGTACTCCCCATGCCGGTGCCTTTCTTTTAAGTGCCGGCACCAATTTCAGCAGTCGTGCCACCACACACTGCCGCTGAACAAATCACACCTGCGTTGCCCCCCCCCACACACAGGCGCAGGCGGGCGGCGCCCACTGAGAGTTGCGGGTCTGTCGGCGGCAGGCGGCGGCTGCGGTGCGGGCCGGCGCGGCCCCGGCGGGGGCGCCACGCTGGTGGTGTGCCCCATGAGCCTCATCGGGCAGGTAGGGGTGACTGTACGGCTGTGCGGCGTGCTCTGCGCACTGATGTGGCGGACTTTAGTGTGCACACATGAGACCCATACAAAGCAGTGTGTAGATGCACGCGGGGCACCAATGCAGGGCATGCGGTGTGGATGGAGCGCGTGTGTTGTGTGTCCACATGTGGGCGTTTTCTACTTCAAGTATTTTGTGATGTCAAAGTTGTGGGTACGTTTTCTAATACGCTTCAATCACTGCCACACATGCCGTCCGCCGCCGCGCCTGTTGCAGTGGCGCTCAGAGCTGGAGAACCACACCGCGGGGGGGGCGTTGCGCGTCCTGTTCCACTACGGCGACGCACGCGCACGCCCGGGAGAGGAGGCACAGTTCTGTCAGCTACACGATGTTGTGCTGACCACCTATGGCACGCTGTGTGCTGCGCTGCGGGCGGCGGAGGTGCGTGGCGGCGCGGCGGCTGTGCCGCTTTTGCAAGTGTAGAACATATTATGCGTGATGTATAATATGGTTGGTTTTCTGCGATATTTGCATGCAACTGGTGCAACCTGTCTGTTTATCACAGTATACTTGCATAAATTTAGAGGCCCAGAGGAGAATGAAGAAATCCCAACCAAAATTTATGCAGCTGTTATGGAGGGAGGTGTTGTGGTGCGCGGGGGCATAGCGGCTGTGGCGTTGCAGGTGGTGTGGTGGGAGGCGCTGTGCAGTTGCGGTGCGCGTGGGCGGGCGCGTGGTGCGCGCGTCGTCGGAGCAGGGGCACCATGACTTTTGTTCATGTGCTTCACGTACTTTTGGTGCAGTGTTCTCATGTGTACTGAAGGACGGTATATGTGTACTGCTGGTGACCCAAACCAAAAAATGCATCCGTAAACAAGACGAGTACCCTGAAACCCCGCCCTAATACCTACACCTTCCCATCGTACTATTTGTAAGATCGTACCACATACAGGTATATTGTATTTCTAGTCTTTATAGAGTAAAGTTGCACTGCCCGCTCACCGCGCAGGCTGGAAATGGTGGTGTCAAGGGGTCCATTGCCGAGGCGCTGCAGCACGGCGACGGTGGCGGCGACACCAAGGTACGCCTCCCTCCCCCGGCTGTGATATCATGTCCCTCTGCTGGCCCGCACCCAAGTTCAAAGCTGAAGTCAGACGTTACAAGTAGGTCAGCGTGCTGGTTTTATGTGGGAGCGTACGATAGTGCGTGGTGTCTGCATGACTCAGTGGGTGATGGCAAAACGCCCCTGCTGGTGAGCACCGCCACCGCCGCTGGCCGCGCACCGCCGTCACTGCTGGGTGCTGCTTCTGCTGCTGCTGAGCACCACCGCGACCGCTGCAGCCGAGCACCGCTGCCAGCCCCTTCTGCTCAGCACCGCCGCCTCACGCAGCTGCCGCGCAGCGCCCACCACTGCCGCTGCGCCACCACCGACGCCGCTGCTGCTGAGCACCTCTGCCACCGCTGCGCCAACACCGCCGCCGCTGCTGCTGAGCACCCGTGCACCGCCACCGCTGCCGCCGCTTCTGCTGAGCATCGCTGCCGCCGCTTCTTCTGCTGAGCACCGCCGCCACGCGCAGCTGCCGGGCCTGCTGGGCGTGCGCTGGCGCCGCGTCATTTTGGATGAGGCGCACACCATCAAGAACGCGGCCACAGAGACGGCGCGTGCCGCATGTGCACTGCGCGCACGCGCGCGCTGGGCGGTCACGGGCACCCCCATACAGAACTCTTTGGAGGACCTGCAGGCGCTGGTGCGGTTCCTGAGGCACGAGCCCTGGAGCGATGCGACGTGGTGGGGGCGCGTGATTGCGGGTGGGTGCGCACGGCGTTCGGCCGGTGGTGCCGCTGCTGAGCATGATGCATTGTGTAATAGTACCACGTGGTATTCGGGTACATGAAGTGCTTCAAGTTTTGAAGTACATACACCGCGGTGCACTTTATGATGGTATACTTCAGGTATGTTTATAAGACAAGTACTTAAAAGAGCCGCGCAAAGCTGTTTACAAATCGTCAGGCTTCGGAAAACCAGTCACAAACACCTTCAAAGGTTTTCATACAGGAGCCTTGGAGCGACGTCATTTGGTGGGCGCGCGTGATTGTGGGGGGGTGCGCACATTCGGCCGGTGGTGCCGCTGCTGAGCATGTTGCCTTGAAAATGGAGGCCCTGTGCATGGCGTGCGCGAATGCAAAAAGCATGGGGGCAAAGCTGTCCCGTGTTGTTGGTACGCGACAAAAACGCGATGACCCGCACTATGCACCTGGGATTATTGGTTACAGTCCAAGTACCACCTGAACAAAAACCAATGACGCTGCACGTGGTGGCCTTTTGCCGAGCTGCTGCCTCAGCAGTGGAGGTGGCAATGCGTCACACAGCCTCCTTGTGTCTCCCTCTCTGCGTGCGTGCGTGCGTGCGCAGCGCCCCATGCCGCTGGCGATGCGACTTCGCTGACGCGCCTCAAGGCAAGTGCGAACACCGTTGTGGTGGTGACAGTAGTGCGGTACCATGCATGTTACTGCCTGAAGAACGTGGATGTGTGCCAACATAATGTATGCATGCATACATGAATACTTCAGAACCATTTATATGGTAGCGGCACAAGTAAGCCCATGTGCATACTGCGGCGTGTAATGACCTGCTTGCAGCCAGCTGGCCATTTCGCATCATCCATGTGGCAGGGTGCCGGAAGCACACTCGCATTGCCAGCTCACAGTGTACCGCGTCGCATGCGCGCTGCTCTTTTTTATAATTTGATTGCTACAGTAGAAGTACTTACTGGTAGTAGTGGTGGTAGTAGTAGTAGTAGTAGTAGTACCGTGGTAGTACTAATACCGGTATTGATGTTATTTATTTCTATGAATTTTAAAACATTTATCAGGATGCATTCGCGCATACGCCCCTTGACCTTTTCGGCTGTCCCTTCAGTTGTGCCAACAAAGCACGCCTCACGCATATGTCAGCTAAATAAACAAAGAAATGCAGGCGCCCTGTATAGCCACACGGGTGCTTTGCGGCGCAGCCAGCAGGGTGAGGAGTGCCAGAGAGTGCTGCCGCCCCATTGACATTTTCTCTCCCTGTCCCGCTCATGCTTGCTGTGCGCATGTCAAGCGCAGGCCATGCTGGCGCCCGTCATGCTGCGGCGCACAAAGGACACCCTGGGCGAGGACGGGCGGCCCATCGTCACCCTGCCCCCGCGCACTGTGCAGGTGCGTGCGCGTATAATACTACTTCAGAAGCAGTATATAATAATAATATATATATATAATATTCCAATATTAAAAGGATAGATCACCACACAGGCTTCGGCCTGGCTTTCTGCCCCAGCCACGGGAGTACCTGGGCTCAGCCACCTTTTTGGTT